>PVIY010043007.1:0-20587 GCA_004026745.1 Myrmecophaga tridactyla
TAACTGTAATTCTGTTAAAATTTAAGTCAGCTAGTATACTTTCTCTGCTCAGAACCCTGGAGAGATGGCTTCCCCTCCAACCTAAAGTAAAGACAATTTGCTTCAGGCACCAGCAAGGCCTGATCTGCACCACCTCTAACTACCCAGCTATCTCCTTTCCTGCTGCACTCTCACAGGCTCACTATTCCCCAGCCACACTGGCCTCTACCAGGAAGCCCGCACCTCAGGGCCTTTGCACTTGCTGTTCTCTCTACCTAGCATACCCTTCCCCAACATACCTCCACTCCACCCCATGCTCCGCTCCCAGATGTCTCACTCCTTGACCCCTTCTGCTCTTTACTCAAACATCACCTTCTAGGTCAGGCTCTCCCCATTAACCTATGTTAAGCTGGTCTCCATCCCCTACTCTTACTGTGTTCCTTAGCCCCTTTCTATCTGTATCCTCCCCCCCCCCCATGGCATTTATAATAATCTAACATACAATAGATTTTAGTCATTTATTGTACCGATTGCTTGCCTCCTCCCACCAGGACCACTCATGACCTCCCTGCGGCCGTGACTGATGGTGAGTTGTTTTTTTTTTTTTTTTTTTTGCATGGACAGGCACCAGGGATCAAACCCATGCTGGTTAGTTTTATTACTGATGTTTCTCCAGCACCTAGAAAAGGGTGGCATACAGCAGGCACTCAATGAGCACTGGATGAACAAGCAAAAGAACAGTAGACACAGTTTAGGAAATAGATCTGCATGGGAAAAGTCAGAGTCATTAAGCTTGTTTAGTAAGAAAAGGAGCCTGGGAGAGAAAGGGTGTGTGTGTGAGTGTGTGTGTGTGTGTGTGTGTGCTTCAGGGGATGTTTAATAACCACCTTCCTTGGTAGTAAACAATGTGTAAGCTCCTGTTCATTTACGGGTAAGTGTTTTGACTGCATTTACCAGCACCAACACTTGGTTTATTCATTTCCTCACTCACTCATTCACCAGATACTTTGTGAGTGACAATTCCGCATCGGGTTTCCTGCTAGACCTGGGGGCACGTGAGGAAGAAAACGGTCTCGACTCCAAGCTTCTGCAGTTTGGTCCTGAGCCCCTGGCCCTGAGGCATATCCAGGAAGGTCTGGGAATTAAAGCACACTGTAACCCCAGCATCGGCTGATTAGGAAAGCAAATTCAGTGCAAGGAAAACATCCTAAGGTGCTCTCTCACCAAGAGGAATGAGTGATGAGTGGCTGCCAGCGGGAATTATCCACTGTGGGGAAACCCTGGAAGAGGTCAGAAGAAAGCCGAGCAGGTAAGAAAGGAACTTTCCAGAAGCAATGTTACTCTCCTTCCACTGAGGAAAGACCCGGAATGAACAGCCACCAACTACAAGAAGAGTAACGTGGGTTACAACCTGGAAAGGACGTCCTTGCTGGGTCTGGGAGAGCCTAGGCATATTATCACCTGGGCCCTGCACCCTCCTTCCCCAGAGAGTGAGGCAGACATTGAGAAAGACACGGAGAACCCACGGGAAATGTACCTCAGACCTTGGTATTTGCCCACAGTCAAGTATATATATGAGAGGCAGATACTAAGCACTGGACCACCTTTTGCACATTTTGCCTTCTTTGAGAAGTCTCAGCCCATGGGCTGGGTCACTGCGGAGAGTAATCAGGCACTTTTTTCTGCTGATCTATGGGTGAAACATACATACCAATAGGTGGCAATGAACTCCTGGGTGCTTGGCAACTCAAGTATCCACCACGGCTCCTCGGCTTGACTGCTTCACTTAGCTGTGAGTGTCTGCACAGGGCGTGAGACACAGCCTTTGAGACTTTGCCATGTTTATTTGTTATTCTTCCAAGCTACCCTTCCTTGAGTGGGTGTGTGACACCGCCATGAACTTTCTGGAACCCCATGACCTCTAATCTCCCCGCACCTGTCTCTCTTGCCCACACCACCAGCTTTCACTTCCCCTCTAGCCTCACCCCAGCGTCCTGGACCCCATCTGTAACGCAGCAGGTCCAGCCTCAGCTTTTCCTGGTTCAGTTGCTGCCTGAGAGAGGCCACAGGAAGGAGTCAGGCTGGACCACCCAAGGAGGAGCCTGGTCTTCCCGAGAAGGTGAGGGCTTGGCCGTCCGGTCCAGTCACTATTCGAAATGTGCACCTAAGTCTTCTTGCTTGGACCACCCTGCCAGGAAGGAATCAAGAACAAGTGTAGTTAGTGATACAGAGATGAGCTGTATGAGAAATGGCACCAAGAAACCTGGGGCTCTACTTCTTTCCTCGGCTCCCCTTGCATTTGCAACAGGCCCCTATTTCTGGTTTACTCAAGTTGTATCTCTCACCACGACCCACTGGGGTCCCTGCAGCTCCTTACTGACTATGGGGCACATGCAACCTGAAGCCACTCTTATGGAAGTCTTCTTTACATATGCTGCCATGAATCCTCAACCTTCAATAGCTCCCAATTCCCTGAAGATCCAAGTCCAAGCAATGTGCTGACGTCCAGGCCCTGTGAAGTGAAGCCTCATATAATCTATCTGCTGGTCCTCCTGCTAACATCTTACACTGTCCCCTTTGGCCACAGGGCCCACCTCCAATCCTCAGCATATGTCAGGCGCTCCCTCCCTCCATAAAAGAGTTCTTGCCACAGTCCAACTCCCTCCTCCTCCCCACCCACCAGTTCTCTCTCCTTTCTTTCTTTCTCTTTTCCACGTTCTACTTCCTCTGGCCCTTCCAGGCCTGGCCAACCTCCACTGCCTTCAGGAGTCTCTCTGGCCATGCCCAGACATGACTGTTCTCTCTTTCTTCTCTGATTTCCTGCTCCCTTTATGATCTGTCCCACGAGCGATCATGAGGACCTATCTTCCATTGGAAAGTATGCATGTGAAATTTGGAGCACCAAGTCCCAGGTTCAGCCTGTGCCTTTACCATGCCCTGGGCAAAAGATGGCAGGCTCATCCATCACGCTCCCTATGAGTGCCACAACCACTGCAAAGCACTTTGGGGGAAGCCAAGATTTGGTTAAACACACAAATCAACAATGCCTTGGAACTTCTATTTCTGTGTCTGTATCACAGAGGTGATGATAAAATGTGTTCTGAGGTTCTTGGATCAGTAGAACTGCTTTATAGGTTAATGTAAAGATCTCCAAAAATGCCAGTAGATAGTACTGGGCCTATACAGTAGACTCCTGCAGAGGGAAAAGATGTAATATTTCCTATTTCAGTTACTTGGGACCAAGCACAAAGTTCTGTAACATGGAATGAGTAACGTAAAATTTCACTGAAACACAAATTTGGCTCAGGAGTGGGCTGCGAGCATGGCGTCCTGGGACAGCTTCTGCCACATGACAAGGGTCGCTGGCCACAGAGCAGCAGATTCATCAGAGAGTCACTCCCTGCCTTCTACCACCGTCAGTGGGCAATAGCCTTGCAAAATGGATCAACATGAAACAAGATGAGTAGAAACCAGGTTTTATATGACTCAGAGTTACTTCCAGGAAACTTCTTTTGTTGCTCAACTGTGGCCTCTCTCTCTCTCTAAGCCCAACTCTGCAAGTGAAATCATTGCCCTCCCCACTATGTGGGACATGACATCCAGGGGTGAAGGTCTCCCTGACAATATGGAAAAGGACTCCCAGGGATGAACCTGGATCTAGCACTGTGGGAGCGACAATGCCCTCCTGACCAAAAAGGGAAAAAGAAATGTGACAAAATAAGGTTTCAGTAGCTGCAAGAGTTCAAATAGAATTGACAGGCTGTTCTGGAGGCTACTCTTATGCAAGCTGCAGCTAGATATTGCTAATTACCATGGTTTGCCAAACCCCAACCAACATTGTTCCTATTAACCCTAAAGAACACCTAGCACTCTATCTGAAGTCTTACAAAAGTTGCATGCACTAAGTTGACTTTTTCAGAAAACTAAAACCTTCAGATGGTTCCTAGGCCAGTTAAGTCCTGAAACCCAGAGGTACCAGCCTCTCCACAGACATCATCCAGTTCCATCCCCCATCCCGTATTGTCAACACCCCTTTTCAACATGAAAAAAAGGAATATCCATAAAATATCCATAAAGATTGGGAGAAGGATCAAGGGAGAAGGAAGAGTTATAACAAAGAAGTTAGGACAGCACAAATGAGTATGACTAGTGAATCATTGTATTGATTTTCTTTTCAGTCTCCAGTGTCTTGGAGCAGCTAGAAGGAAAAACCTGAAATTGTGGAACCGTAACCCATACCAAACTTTGAAATCTGTCCTATAACTACTCGTTAATATGCACTTTGAAATTTATTACTTTTTGGTATATATATATACATATTATATTTCACAATTAAATAAGAAAAACAGGTTTCTTAGTGAAACTCTCATGGCCATCACCTGAAAGATAATGCTTTAGCAAATGGTGAAAATGCAGTTAAGTTGTTTCAAAGGGAAATGAACAGAAAACTCGTTACTCTTCTCACACACACTCGCGTGCTTGGGGAGAAGCCTGCACAAGCACTTCTGCACTCCCCAAATTTCGGCTGTGTCAGGTCCCTGGACACAACTTCGAAATGCCAAGGATTTGCATCACCCTCGGTTCTCATAATACAAATATAAATCACAAATGATGGGCTTCATCCCAGAGCCATACTTTATGGCTCCACCTACAGCTCTTTACATGTCCTCATGGAATGAATCATGACTTTTACATCAGCTTAAAAAACAAAATCATTAGGGAAGCCCATCTGATCGCCATTTAAAAACTGCAGATTTAATACACAGATTTGGAGGGAGGGGACGTCTTTCTGAAACCCTACTAAAGTAACAGTAAAAGAGATTTTAAAAGGGGGGGAGGGGTAAGTTACAAAGATAAATTAATCAGGATAGTGAATAGAATATAACTAAAAATCAATTTGTGGATGATAGAAATCCATTGATGGAAAAGCATCTGACCTTGGAGTTGAAACCTGAGTATCTGCAGATGAGGGGCCATTGAGATGAAATTGATTTACCCCCAGAAAACCCAAAAAGGCTCAGGAGTTGAAGCATTCAGATCCCGAAGAAAGATTGAGGAGCAGGGCTAAAACTCAGTTTCAGTGAGACACATTTATCCAGGTCTCCTCCCCGACTCCACATAGCCAAGTGCCTACTCCTCAGAGATGTTTATTCTCTGGAGAGCCTAGTCCCACATAAGGCAGAGGTGGGACACTGCACTGCGAATAGGGGTCTAGCATGTGCAGTGGGTGTCTACCTGCTGAAGGGTGAGACCGTCCGTCTACCACCTCCCCTGCTCAGCTCCTACAGAGATACCAGACAGGCATAGACAGCCCAGGCAGGCAACTGGAGCATTCTTTCCTGGAGAAACCAAAGTATTCCAAGAGAAAATGCCTACATTTGGACCCAGTAAGATCGTCCAATCTCTGCCTTGTTACCCTGCAGTGAGTCCATCATTCAATCAGCCCCACAGACACAGAGCTTCCAATCAGCATTTTAGCTCCTCACTCTTGAATGTGAACAAATAGCCTCAAATTACAGACACGAAGAAAGTGAGCCAAGTTAGAAAGAAGAGAGAAATGCAGAGGAAACAAAATGTTAGAACAGAAAAAGAATTATTTAATTAAAAACCCTCAGATAAATGAAATATTTTAACCATGAAACAAGAAAAGGCTGCTATGAAAAAGGAACAACACAAGAAGAAAAATTCTTAGAAAAATTAAAAACAGGATAGCCAAAATAAAAACATCACGAGAAGGGCTGGAAAACAAAGTTGAGAAAATCTTGCAAAAAATAGAAAAAAAAACTATGATGGAAAATAGTAGAGAAAAGAAAAGAAAGTTTGTGGATCAGTCCAGCAGATTCAAAATCTGATTAAAAGATAACAGGCAAAGCATCAAAGAAGTATTTAAGAAAATGTCTCAGTGTTTCAAAATAGATTTCTAGACCAAGAGTACTCAACTGAATACTCATGAGAATTGATTTAAAAAAATAGACCCACATCAAGCATAGCATCATGAAATTTAGGATTAGGATGGCATCAGATTTAACCAAAAGCAATATTAGAAGCTAAAAGACAATGAAGCAATGGCTTCCAAACTGATGCAACTTGGTGGTAAGGTTATTTTCAACCTAAAATATTATACTCATCCAAGCAGGAACCTACATATAGCAGAGGAATGTAGGGAATCCCTTCATATAGTTATGTGTCAGGATAGCAGTCAGGCGGCAGCCTGGACAACACGAAGTTCACGCCTGAGCAGGGTAGAAAGACCCCAGGCAGTCAAAATGAAAGTGAAAGATAGGCTGCTGTGCCTGAATTGATTGGAAGGAGATTTACATTCTGGTGGGAAGTTTTACTGAACCCCATTCTTCTTTTGGGGATCAGTGAGTATATAGAAAATGAAACAATGAAGAAAAGAAGATACTTAATAACTCCAGAGGAAAGTTAAAAGTAATAAAAGAAAGAAAACGTAATTATAACACAGAGCACTAGGTGGCTCAACGAGGAATAAAATTCACAGCCATAATAAAATTGCCTTGTAAAACTGAGCTGAGAAATATCATGACATACATACTATATTGGGAGGAGGGGGAAAAAGCAAGTGGGTTGAGAGGATTATGTCTGTACTCCGGAGGGCAATGGTGGGTGGTATAAGAAAGCTAAATCTTTATCTTCCATGGTAGAAAGTCAAGTTTTCTAAATTTGTTAGATCATAGCAATGTCAATGAATTACTAATAAATACAGAGGCAAACCTAGAAGAAAGAACTGAAGAGTTGAGAGACAATTTCTGAGGAGTACAAGACGCTCCTTGCAGGAAGAGGGGCAGGTGATTGTTAGTTTTGGTTGTAAGCCTGTTGCGATAGTTTATCTTCTAAAGCTTATATTGTTTTAATCTAAGGGAAAATAAGTAATAAATGAAAATTTCCCCAAAGTGAAACTGTAAATTTCCAGACTGAATGGCTCAAGTTCCAATATTGCCAGACACAGCATAAACAAACAAGCAAGCAACAAAGTAAGCTCAGTTAAACTTGAATTTCAGATAAAAAGTGAGAACTCTTGTAGGATAAGGATGTCCCAAATATTGCAAAATTTATTGTTTATTGGTAATTCAAATTTAATGGATGTCCTGTATTTTATCTAGTAATGCTATGCCCGCCCAACACATCTACACCAAGGTACACTGTCATGATATTGCAAAGCATCAAGGATAAAAGAAGATCTTAAAAGCTTCCAGAGGTTTAAAAAAAAAGGTCACATGCAAAGAAATAAAGAAGTCAGAAAAGCCTGATCTTCTCACAGCAAGATTGGAAGTTAGGAAGTAGTAGAACAATGCCTGCAAAATTCTGAGGAAAAATGATGGGCATCTTGGAATTCTATGTCCATACAATCTTTAATGAAACTCAAAACTTGAATGAAGGAATCTTAAGGCCTGCAATATTTCAAAAATGTACCTCCATTTAACCTTTCTTAGAAAATTTCTGGAGAATTTTCCCCACCAAACAAGGAAGGAACCAAGGGAGAAAAAAACATTTAGTCTGTGAAAAAGGAGTCCCAAAACAAGAGAGAAAGGGAAAGAATTCCTAGTTCCACAGCTCTGTTGAGGTTAAGAGTAAAGAGGCAACAAGGGAGTGGAAGAATGGAAAGTTCCACACTTCCGGCGAACCAAGATGGCAATGTAAGATGCTCCAGGGTGCCATTCCCCCACAGAATCTTTGAACAAAGAGCAAAAACTAGCAAAGCCATCATCCTCACAACTCTGCAAAACAAAAGGTTGTAGTAATTAGGGAATTGCCCAAACAAGAAAATTAAAAAAAAAAAAAAAACCATCAGGAAGTTAAGCTTGTGGTACCCTTGTTGTCTACGCCGCTTTCCAGCATAGTATGGAGCCAGCCCGTGCCCCCAATATGGGTCCCTGACCCTGTTCCACAGAGAGCAGAGTAAATCTTAGGCACATACTGGGGTGCCTGTTCATCAGTGCGAATCTTTCAAGTAGCAGCCTGTAAGACTGAACCATTCGACTTCCGGGAATATGGTGCAGTAGAATAGGCTGAATTCACCCCTGTTCCATGAAACAACAAGAGAAGGGACAGAAAAATGACAGAGGCAGCAGCTCTAGGGTGCAACTGACCAGAAAGGGTCTTCTACACTATATGGTGAGGTCCTAGATGAAAAAGCTGAGAACTTGGGACAGAAGGAAGGGGGTGATTCTGCTCGGACATGATCCCACCAGGGACAAGGAGCAATGCACAGGAAAACATGAGTCCTGAAGTATCAGAATGCTCCTGCGTTCCAACCTATCCCCACAGCTGGCTTGGGGAGCTCTTCCCTTATCACTCTACAGTTGGCAATTCCTGTGGAGAACTCAGTAGTCAGCAGAATTTCTTTCTGTGCACATAGAGACCATTTAGCTAGCACAAATGTCTGTTCCCCACCCACAGTCATTGTGCACACATGACTTTTTGGCAGAGACTGGGGGGGCCTCCCCAGGGAGGTGGAGGAGATGCAGAGTGAAGTCAGTCCAGCAACTGGCCAGTGAAAGTGACTTGTCGGGTCCTGATACTGCTCCCCTTCCACCACAGAGACCCAGAGACCTCAAGCATGTGC
This sequence comes from Myrmecophaga tridactyla, assembly GCA_004026745.1. NCBI lineage: Eukaryota > Metazoa > Chordata > Mammalia > Pilosa > Myrmecophagidae > Myrmecophaga > Myrmecophaga tridactyla. Next base: position 8,567 of record PVIY010043007.1, read on the forward strand.
AGATGGAACAGTGAGGCCAAAGAAGTTGGCCATGTGCCAGTCCCAGCAGCCAGGCATTTCTGGATTGGCTATGGGCAGGGGCAGCTGAAATGTCCAGTTCCACAGCTCAGAGTCATCCCAAGTGGGAGCCAGAGGACCTTCAGACCTATTGGGCACACAAGCAGAGTCTTTGCTGAGGTGTACACTGCCCATCCCCTGGCCACAGGGCTGGTGGTTTTCAGCACACACTGAGACCAATGATCCTGGCTGGAATTGCACTAGGTCTCCATCTTGCTCAGCCAGCTGCTGCAGTCAAAGAGAGGTGAGCCTACGGGGAAGAGGTAGCCCAAGAGCACCATCTGCTGAGATGAAATGGAAAAGTGCAGTATGGTGAAATGCCTTCAAAGTATGGCTTCACACAGATCCTTCTGTAGAGTGGCTTACCCTGCCTGAGGTCTGGCCTTTCTCTAGGAATTACTGACAAACCAAGTACAAAGGGAACCTTCACACAAACACAAGGTTACAAAATAATCTTATCAAGATAACCAAATGCGCTGAACACAACAGAAAATCATAAAGCATGTGAGAAGGCAGGCAGATATGGCCCAGCCAAATGACCAAATTAAAACACCGAAGGGGACGTGGCATTTGGGACACATAATCAAGGATGTTCATAATGACATAAAGGATATCAAGAAGACACTGGGAGAGCATAAAGAAGAATTTGAAAGAATAAATAGAAAAATAGCAGATATCACAGAGATGAAAGAACCTGTGGACCAAATTAAAAATAGACTAGAGGCACACAACAGCAGATTTGAAGAGGCAGAAGAAATAATAAGCCAACCAGAAAACAGGACAATTGAACTTGAGTGCACAAAAGAATGAATGACAAGAAAGATGGAAAAAATGGAACTGGATCTCAGGGAAATGATGGACAACACAAAGCACAGAAATATAAGAGCCATCAGTGTCCCAGAAGGTGAAGAGAAAAGTTAAGGGCTAGGAAGGTTAGTCAAAGAGATAAAGGAGGAAAATATCCCAACCCTTATAAAGGATATAAATACGCAAATCAAAGAGCCCCAACAAACCCAAAATAGAATAAATCCAAATAGGCCTACTCCAATTCACATACTAATCAGACTTTCTAATGTTGAAGAGAAGCAGAAAGCTCTGAAAGCAGCAAGAGAAAAGCGAATCACTACATAGAAGGGAAACCACATAAGACTGAATTCAGAGTACTCAACAGTCACCCTGGAAGTGATAAGGCAGTCTGATATATTTAAGATCCTGATTGAGAATTCCAGGCAAGAATTCTTTATCCAGCCAAGTTGTCCTTCAAAACAGAAGGAGAGATTAAAATCTTCACAGACAAAGGCTGAGAGAATTTGTCAACAAGAGACCTGCCCTATAAGAAATACTAAAGGGAGTTTTGTCGGCTGAAAAAGAAAGACAGAAGAGGGAGGTCTGGAGGACAGTACAGAATTGAAGAGTAACAATAACAATAATTTAAAGGCTAAAGAGAGAGAGAGGGAAAAGAATATATAGATCTAATGAATAAAAATAAAGCATAAGATGATAGATTCAAGAACTGCCTTAACAGTAATAACTTTGAATGTTAAAGGACTAAACTCACCAATTAAAAGACATAGATTGGCAGAATGGATTATAAAATATGATCCATCTATATGCTGCTTACAAGAGATTCATCATAGGCTGAAGGACACAAATAAATTGAAAGTAAAAGGATGGAAAAAGTTGTTCTATGCAAGCTGTAACCAAGAGAAAGCAGGAGTAGCTATACTAATATCAGATAAAATAGTCTTTATGTGTAAAGATGTCACAAGAGACTAGGAAGGAAATTACATATTAATAAAAGGGACAACACACCAAGAAGAAATAATAATCCTAAATGTTTATGCTCCCAATCAAAGAGCTCCAAAGTATATGAGGCAAACATTGGCAAAACTGAAGGAAGCAGTAGCTGTTTCAACAATAATACTAGGAGACTTCAATACACCACGCTCCTCTATAGACAGAACAACCAGAAAGATGATCAACGAGAAAACTGAGAACTTAAACAATGTGATAAATGAATTAAACCTAACAGACGTTTATAGGTAATTAAACCTCCAAAACACCACGATACCTATTCTTCTCTAGTGCTCATGGAATGTTCTCCTGGATAGATCATATGCTGGGGCACAAAACAGGTCTTTATAAATTTAATAAGATTGAAATTTCTCAAAGCACCATCTCTGTCTGCCACGGAATAAAGCTGGAAATTAATAATCACCAGAGAAAGAGAACTTTCACAAATATATGGAGATTAAACAACACATTCTTAAATAATCAGTGGGTCAAAGAAGAAATTGCTACAGAATAAGCAAAAAACTTAACTGCTCATCTGGAGGAACTAGAGAAAGAACAGCAAACTAACTACAAAGCAAATAGAAGAAGAGAAATAACAAAGACTAAAGCAGAAATAACAGAAGAACAAAAAAACATTAGAGAGGATCAACAAAACCAACAGTTGGTTCCTTGAGAAAATCAATAAACTTAATGGACCCCTAACTAGGCTGATAAAAGAAAAAAACAGAGAATGGATGCAAATAAAGTCAGAAATGAAAGAGGGGAACATTACCATGGATCCTGAAAAAATTTGTAAAAAATCATAAAAGGATACTAAGAACAACTATATGAAAACAAATTAGACAACTTAAATGAAATAGACAAATTCCTAGAAAACACAAACAACCTACTTGACTCAAGAAGAAATAGAAGGTCTCAACAAACCAGTCACAAGTAGAGATACTCAATCTGTCATCAAAAATTTTCCTACAAAGAAAAGCCCAGGATCAGATGGCTTCACAAAGGAATTTATCAAACAATTCCAAAAGAACTAAGGCAAATCTTGCTCAAACTCTTTCAAAATTTTGAGGAAAAAGGAATGCTACCTAACTGATTTTATGAAGCTAACATCACTTTAATACCAAATCCAGATAAAGATGCTTTTGGAAAGGAAAACTGCAGCCCAATCTCCCTAATGAAAATAGGTGCAAAAATTCTCATCAAAATACTAGCAAATCAAATCCAATAACACAATGTCAGAAATGCAAGAATGTTCAACACAAGAAAATCAATCAAGGTAATACAGCACATTGACAAATCCAAAGGGAAAAATCAATGATCATATCGATTGATGCTGAAAATGCATTCAATAAAATTCAGCATCCTTTTCTGATAAAAAAAAACAGTTCAAAAGGTAGGAATCGAAGAGAATTTCCTCAATATCATAAAGAAAATATATGAAAAACTCATAGCCACATCATACTTAATGTTGAAAGACTGAAAACACTCCTCCTAAGATCAGGAATGAGACAGGGAAGCCAATTGTCATCACTATTATTCAACATTGTACAAGAAGTTCTTGCTAGAGCAATTAGTCAGGAGAAAGGAATAAAAGGCATTCAAATAGGAAAAGAAGAAGTAAAACTTTCATTATGGGTGGGCCACAGTGGTTCAGCAGGCAGAGGTCTCACCTGCCATGCCAGAGACCCGGGCTCAATTCCTAGTGCCTACCCATGCGAAAAAACAACTTTCATTATTTGCAGATAACATGATCTGATACTTGTAAAACCCTGAAAAATCTACAACAAAGCTAGGTGAGCTAATAAACAATTTCAGCAAAGTGGCAGGATTCAAGGTTAATGTACAAAAATCAGTAATGCTTCTATACACAAATAATGACCTAACTGAGGAGTCAAGGAAAAAATTACATTCAAAATAACAACTGAAGGAATCAAGTATTTAGGAATAAGCTTAACCAGGGATGTAAGTGACCTGTACACAGAAAACTACAAAACACTGATAAAAGAAATCAAAGATCTAAATAGGTGGGAAGACATTCCATGCTCATGGATAGGAAAGTTGAATGTCATTAAGATGTCAATTCCACCCAAACTGATCTATAGATTCAAGGCAGTCTTACTTTGAAGACTTGGAAAAGCTAATTATCAAATTCATTTGGAAGGGAAAGAGACCTGGAATAGCTAAAGATATCCAAAAAAAAAGGAGAGTGAAATGGGAGGACTAACACTTCCTGACTTTAGAGCTTATTATAAGACCATAGTAGTCAAAACAGCATGGTACAGACACAAAGATGGAAGTACTGACCAATGACATTGAATTGAGCATGCAGAGATAGAGCACCAAATCTATGGTCAATTGATCTCTGACAAGGCCCCCAAATCAACTGAACTGGGACAGAATAGTCTTTTCACTAGGGCACAGGAGAACAGGATATCAGTAGCCAAAAGAATGAAAGAGGATCCCTACCTTACACTGTATGCAAAAATTAACTCACAATGGATCAAAGACCTAAATATAAGAGCTAGTACCATAAAACTCCTAGAAGAAAATATAGTGAAATATCTTCAAAACCTAGTAATCAGAGGTAGCTTCTTAAACTTTACACCTAACGCACAAGCGACAAAACAAAAAATAGATAAATGGGAATTACTCAAAATCAAATGCTTCTGTGCTTTAAAGAACTTTGTCAAAAAAAATGAAGAGGCAGCAAACCTCTCTGTGGTTGGATAACCACATATCCTGTGTATATAGAAAATTATACAACTCAACAACAGCAACAAAAAATCCAATTACAAAATGGGCAAAGGAAATGAAAAGACATTTCTCCAAAGAACAAACACAAGTGGCTAAAATGCACTGGATGAGATGCTTATCTTCATCAGCTATTAGGGAAATGCAAGCCAAGACTACAGTGAGATATCATTTAAATGTCTGCAATTAAACAAACAGAAAACTACAAATGTTGGAGAGAATGTGGAGAAACTAGAACACTTATTCAGTGCTGGTGGAAATGTATAATGGTACAGCCACTGTGGAAGACAGTTTGGCAGTTCCTCAGAAAACTAAATATCAAGTTGCCCTATGATCTGGCAATACAAATACTTGGTATATACCCAAAAGAGATGAAAGCAGTGACACGAAAAGACATTTGCACATCGATGCTCATAGCGGCACTATTCAAAATTGCTAAAAGATGGAAATAATAGGAGTGCCCATCAACAGATGAGTGGATAAACAATATTAACATATACATATGATGGAATATTATACTGCAGTAAGACAAAACGAGGTCCTAAAGCATATGACAACATGGATGAAACTTGAGGACATAAGGCTGAGTGAAATAAGCCAGACACAAAAGTATACATACTGTAGGATCTCGCTATTATGACTCTGGTAAAGGTAAACTCAGTGGTTTATAATGTAGAATATAGGGCACCCAGAGGTACAAAGAAGCTAGAGATGAGTGAATGGTTACCCAGTGAGGTTGAACTTAAATGTAAGGGAATGGATAGAAAGGATGGTAGTTCATTAATGGGGTTATAAGTAACATTGCCATACTGAATGAATATGATTGAAAGGGTTTGTATAGAGTAATCATCCCCCCAATCAACTCTACAATGATAAATAAGTTCTACCATGAATTACTTCAAAGGTTTAATCTTGTACAAAGAGTCAATAATAGATGGGTATAGGGGGATAACCAATATTGCATGCTATGGCTTATAGTTAGCAGGAAGACATCAACAGTACCACAACAATACCAGGGGTAAATAATGCGGGGTGGAGGAAGCAAGATATAAGGGGTGGTTTAGATTTGATATTTGATGAAGCTGTGTTTATTGTTTCTTTGTTTAGACCAATGAAAATTGTCTAAAACTGAGAGTGCTGATGATTGTATAACTAGGTAAAGACACTGCAAGACGTGGATTGGTAATTTTGGACCTTATACATGATGCCCAATAGTTGCAGGGGGCCAAAGGGTACACAGAGTGAGAAGTAGAAAGGTGAACTGTGATGTATGTGTGATGGAACACTGGGAGGCTGCAAAAAGGAACGGAGTCATAAGGCATGCAAAGAAGTGAATGAACTTTGGGGACATTATGTTGTGTGAAATGAACCAGAAACAAAAGAATAAATACAGCATGTTCTCTTTTAGAAAATACTTATAAGAAAAATGGAGCCTAGATTGTAAGCTATTATAGCAGTCACACTTGGTCCAGAGTTGTAAGAGTATTTCTAGATTCTGACATGCTGAGCTATACATGTATAAACTGGTTTTTCCCTGAAACTTTGGGTACCTCTGTGATACCCAAGACTCAGGACTGGAATTCTACAGCTCTGAACATCAGCATTGTTAGATACATCAACTGTTAAAGTAATTAAAAAAGAGATCAGACTTCAATTAGAGATTTTTTTAAAAAGCCGATCTGGTTGGGACTAAGCTAAATCAGAATACAGGGCAAAATGATATTATATGTACTCTAGAGCTTCATCTACTGTATAAGACCAAATATAGAGATGCTTATTTTGTCTAGAACCGGAATTTTCTGTAACACACAATCTAAATTAACTTGCCTGGATAACTCATTTAGAAACCCAAGCACACGGAGCCCAGAATGGGAATGGGGACTTGTAATTCTGTATAGCTTAATATAATACCCAAATACATTCCTCTTTGCTGTTCCTTGGTTATACATCTTCTCACCTCAGGACCTTTGTACATGCCATTCCCTTCTTCCAGAATGCCCTTCCCCCAGATATACCTAGGGCTCACTCTCTCCCATCCTTCAGGTCTTTGTTCTGATGCCATCTTCTCAGTGGGGTCGTACATCTCATCCCCACCCCCTTATTAAACATTCCTGCCCCAACATTCCCTATACCACATCCTACCCCAGTGTTTTCTCCACATTACTCATGGCCACCTCTATACAGAACACCACTTCTGGGTAATGAGGTGATTAGGGTGATATTTTATTTGAATGTTTGCTTATTCTCCCCCCACTTAATTGAAAGCTCCATGAGGACAGGGAATTTTGTCTTCTTTGTTCACTAATGCATCTTGTGCATTTATTACTTTTTAAAAATTAAAATTACTTTAAAAGTATGCTCACTGTTTTCAGTCCCCATCTAAATCACATTCCAATGCCAAAATGACTAGATTAACACCTAGAAGTCATCTTTCTTTCATCCACCTCTTTCTCTCTAACCCACCACCTCCAATCCACCCCCAACTCTTGAAGCTCTCATCTCTTCCCTGGCTTTCAAATCTATTCACCTCTTTCCTTCTCCATTGCTTCTGCCTTAATGTTCTAGTACCATCCATCACCTGGACATGGGCAAAAATTTTGTAAATGGTCCATCTCCATCCAACCCTTTTACACTGTAGTCAGACTGATAGTTCCAGATACAAATCAGGCCATGGCATCCCACTGCCCCAAGGTTGAAGATTTTTCCTGAAAACCCACCAAACATGCACCCTGCTTGCTCTCCCTCTTGCCATCCCCACCTCTCTTATCTAGCCATTGGAACTGGCTGTCCCCTCAACCAAGGATACTGCCTCTGCCACCTGGTCATCCTTTAAATATCAGCTAAAATGACATTAAGCAAAATCCCCCTTCTAGTTTATGAGATTAACATCTGCCTCCACCCCCATCATAAAAACACGCAATCGTAAACTCTAGGAAAGGAAGAAACCATTTGTTTCATTTCTCATTATATCCCCAGTAAGTAGGAGCTCAATAAACATGTTGAATGGTTTGTTGGAACATTACCTTTCACTACTGCAGTAACCAGAATATATTGCTTGGGTTTGAATAACATTTATTCATCTCTCTAATCTCTACCTTAAAATTCTAAGGTTTGGAGACTGCATGTCCTTCTAAATCTCTGACCCCCTCTCCTCAGTTTACAGGCAGTCCTCATATTCAAACATAATTCTTGAGAATTTGTACTGATGTAAAAAGATTATAGGTTTTGTGGGGTTTCTATCCTAGAGAGATATCCTATAATAGCCTAACATATTATAAAATCCTTCCTGACACTTTGTCTTTTAGACATAATCAACCACGATGTATTTTTGAGCACTTCCCATATGATCTTTAAATATGCTATCTTCCTTCACATTTCAACACAGACTGACTCAGTTGGCTTAATCCCAGTGGACATCTGATATAGGCTGAAGATTCAGCACTGTAAGCAAACCCAATGGTTTCATCTTGCTTCAACTCTGTTAAGTTTGACATCTATGCTCTGCGCTATAGATTTCTCTATTTCTCCCTGGTGTATAAAATAGGGCAAAATGCAACAAATAGCCGAACTATTGCACATACATTATCATACAGAAAATGTGGTGACACTGGCTAGCTGACAGGCCCACCAAGAGAATGACCATTTGTCAGCTAATGCATAAAAGTCCACATTCAGTGTAGAAGGGCATTAGGGGGTTTAAATATGAGCATCAGATGTTGAGACCCATTGTTTTTTATCACAGTCCAATGAGGGACAATCTGCTAATCTGATATTAATTTAAATTTTTGCTGAATACACCTTTAAATTCATGTATCTTTTTTTCTTTTCTAATAATCCAAGATGGTATGATAGATCAAATCGTCTTTAAGTGCTTTTCTTTTTCTTTTGCATGGGCAGGCACTGGGAATTGAACCTGGGTCTCCAGCATGGCAGGCGAGAACTATTTGCTGAGCTACGGTGGCCCGCCCTAAGTACCTTTTAAAGAAGAAGACTAGTAGGTTGTCTTCCTTTGCATAAGCTCCCTTCCAGACATAAGCTGTAATTGTCATGGGGTACCCTAACTCTATATATTTAGAATAAAAGAAAAATCTTTAATGTCTAATACAATTGAACCATTAAATCTGAGACTCCCCCTTGCATGTGTTTTTAAAATACCCACTCCCCCGCCCCCCACATCAGTCTCTGGCAATAACTATTAGGAACATCTTGGGTCATGCCACATAGGCAGGAGGAGATTGGGGCCAGAATCTGAATGGTTCTGCCTCTTGCTGGACTCAGGGTGAGCCCCCACCCATCTTGGTCTCATTGTCCATGTGTGCTACTCCGGTTATGATTTAGGATTTAGGTCAACAGCAGTTTCCTGACCATTCTGCCATTTCTGTGACTATTGGGGAATAGGACATTCCTTGAAACCCTGAGCTTTGGAAAATTTTCTGCTCCTCTTGACTATGTCATCAATGTCCTGTGCATTCCCACAGAGGCAGAGAAGCAGCGTGCCACAAACTTAGTGCTACAGTTTATATTTCAGACCCTAGGGAGAAATTTTCAGGACACTCACAAGGCTTGGTAGTACTGTTACCTTAAACAGCACAAATATGCTGTACTTGCCAAAGAAATGCAAATTCAACATGAAACCATGTTATGCCCATCAAATTAACACTCACCTCCCTACCTACCGCAACTAGAATACTCAGTTCTGTTTCGTGTCATAAACACTGTTTTGTAAACCGATGACTTTTTTTCTGTTTGTCTTTTAATTTCCACAACCATCCATTACAATTTTTCGAGATGGAAATATTTTTTTCTGCTCTTAAAAAAAAGTGCATACTCGTAAAGAATGCAGGCACTGATGAAAACTATAAAAAGAGAAACTAAAAAGCATGCATATCCCCTCTACCCAGAAAAAAAACTTTGCCTTTGGAACCAGGCACACCTAATTTCAAATTCTGGTTTTACCAACTACTACTTAGATGGCCTTTGTCTACTTACTTACTTGATGATATCATCTGACACATGGAAATAATAACTGAAGCTACTCCACGGCGTGAGAATTCGCATAAAGTTTGTATAAGGCTACAGTGCTCAGGAGCTGTTAGCAATGATGATAATTGCTGTGAATATATTTCCAGTCCTTTATTTTTCCTCTGCACATATACATATATGTGAATGCATACTTTTTATGTTCCCTCAAGGTGGTTTTGTGGATGGAAAAGATTATTCATAAAATACATTGGTTAAAAATAGCTGAAGTGGGCGGGCCACAGTGGCTCAGCAGGCAGAGTTCTCGCCCGTCATGCCGGAGACCCGGGTTCAATTCCCGGTGTCTGCCCATGCGAAAAAAAAGCTAAAGCACAAGTGTCCATCGAAAGATGGTTTAAAAAAATGTAGTAAATATACACAGTGGAATACAATTCAGCCATAAAAAGGAAAGATGTTCTGACGTATGCTAAACCATAGGTGAACTTTGAAAATACTACGCTAAGTGAAATAAGCCAAATACAAAAGAACAAATATGGTGTGAATCCAATTATATGAAGTACATAGAATAGGCAAATTTATCGAGACAAGAGGACAATATAGGTTACAAGAGGATTTGGGGAAGGGTAGATTTGGAAATTATTCCTTCATGGGTAAAGTTTCTGTCTGGGATGATAAAAAGTTGTGGAAATAGTGGTAATGGTTATACATCATTGCAAATAAAATTAATGCCACTGAACTGTACACTTAAAAGTGCTTAAAATGGTGGATTTTAAGTTATATATATATATTACCATAATAAAAAATAAAATAAAGATACATTATTTTAATCAATAAATATACTATTTATTGATGTTATAGATCTTCAGATCGAGTTTGTTAAGCTTCTGGCTTCCCAAATTTTATTGTTCTATTCAATCCTGAGAACTCACAATGGACAGACTAGGGCGTACATTTCAAAGCAACAAGAAGAGAAGGAGAAAACCTTTAAGGATATGAGAGGCAGGGGTTGCCCCTGTGCGCAAAAGATCAGAGGTCAGCTGTAGGAAAAGGGCAGAGACCATCCTCACCACCCCCACAATGGCTGGAAGACGGCTGCCTGGTGCATAAATCCTAGATTCAAGACACAGCCTCCCAGCCGGGCCATGAAGCTGCAGAAACACTGGTTTGCGAACTGAGAGTCATACCCAGCTCTCGAGTTGCAGGTTTAGCAAATAAAAATACAGGGCACCAGTTAAATTTGAACTTCAGATAATTTTGCAATATTTGGGACATCCTCACACTAAACAATTATTTATTGTGTATCTGATATTAAAATTTATCTGGGCAGCCGATATTTCATCTGATAACTCTCTCAGAACACATACAATCTCCTGGAAGGCATTTTAGTAATGCTGTCAAAATCATGAAGGTCTATATAATCTTTAGGCACTTCTAGGAATTTATTACAAGAAACTATGATATATGAGATAAAAGATGAACATGTATAGGTAAGGATACTTAGAGTATTTATCATGAAAAACTGGATTAATAGAAAAATGGTTAAATAGTTATGGTACGTCTATTGAATGTAACACTATACAGCCTTAAACTTACAATTTTTGGTAGAGGAGGGGCCAAGATGGCGGCTTAGAAATGTGCGCGTTTTAGTTCATCCTCCAGAACAACTACTAAATAACCAGAAACAGTACAGAAGAGCTCCTGGAGCCACGTCAGTGACCGGACACACAGCGTACCCCAGTCTGGACCAGCTGGACCGGCTGCAAGCCTCCCCAAAACCGTGAGTTCCCCAAGCCATGGCGGCCGGTGGCCGGCGCCCCTCCCTCACAGGCAGCTTCCCAGAGGGAAAGGAAAGAGACTCTAAACCTGGTCAAGGCAGAGTTCGCTCTTTGGGCTCCCAGAAAAAGAGGAAAGGGAGGTTTTAGTGGCTGTGTTTCTACAGACTTGGCAGCCTCTGGATTCAGCAGCGGGACTTCTCGGCCTGCAACTGCCCCAGGCATAGGCAGAAATGGGCTGCTTTCAGGGCTGTCTCCCACCTGTGCCTTCCCCAGGGGAGGGGTGAAGCCCAACTCAGGTGGAATCCTTCTCTCAAGGAATTCAGACCCCAGGGCTTGGAAATTTGAAGCCATTAAAACCAGCCTACAACCTCTCTTCCGTCTCCACCACGCCCCCAGCAGGGAGAGTTTTCCAAAGTTAAAAGTGCTGCAACATCTTTTGTTGGTGAGACCGGCAGGCAGATGTGCCACATACTGGGCAGGATAAGAAAAACAGAGCCCAGAAACTTCACAGGAAAGTCTTTTAACCTGCTGGGTCTCACCCTCAGGGAAAACTGATGCAGGTGACTCCTTCCCCCTGATAGGAGGCCAGTTTAGTCTGGAAAAACCCGGTTGGAGTCTATAATACCTACGTAGACCCTTCTAAGGGTGGGGAGGGAAAAGGCAC
>PVIY010043008.1:0-20591 GCA_004026745.1 Myrmecophaga tridactyla
GTGCGTGTGTATGCACAAGCCTGTGCCCGTGTGTGCATGTTAGCATGTGTGCACATGTGCGTGTACATGCATGCATGTCCGTGTGCACGGGTGTGCATAAGCACGTGTTCATGTGTGCATGCCTGTGTGGTGTCAAAAGCGCACTGACTTCCACGCTGCAGCATCCCTTGCTGAGCAGCTGTCCTGGCTGCCTGTGCACGGTGGTGGGTTAGGAAGTTCCAGGAACCCTTCTGAATCCCGAGGCCCATGTGGGAGCCTTCCAGGGAGGAAACCCTGAAACAGCAGGAGTTTGGCAAAAAGAAGCTGTGTCCTGAAGTGCCCTGTTGTCTCCTGCACATAAAGGCTCCTCTCTTCATTGCCCCCAGCCCTGGCATCTGTAAAATCTTCTCCTCACCCAGCTGTTCAGTGGCCTGGGCTGCGGCGAAGCCTCTGCCCCAAAGTCTGAGCTGACTGCCACCCAGGCGCTCCGGCCCCCTGCTGAGGGACTACCTGCTCTCCCAGGGACCATCGCCCGGTAGCCACAGCCCTCCTTCAACCCTGTGCTGTGAATTGTTAAACTTTGTGTCTTCCAACAAGGGATAAGTCTGGCCACACCAAAGCCTGTCCCCTCCCATGGGCCCAATGGGATAGAGCTTTGGGGTCCCCAGCTCCCAGCCGGCAGGGGTTACTCGGGTGGAAGTGAGGGATGCTGAAGCCCTCTCTCCCGGCCACTCTGGTGCTGACCTGAGTTTCCTGCGGTGTCGCCCGTACCCCACACATGTTGCCCCTGGCTGGTGTGCAGGCTGCGGCACGGGGGGTGGGGGGTGGGCTGGCGGGCACCAGCCCCTCTGCCTGCGTGCTGGAGATGGGGTCTCCCGAAACCCGGGGGAAACGCCCTGTCTTCTCACTGTTGTGTGGCTGCCATTTCCCCCCAACAAGCCAAACATTTTAAATTGTCCTCATTTAATTTGGCTAATTTGGGAGGAATGGCTGCATTAATTTGCTCAAGTCGCTGAGTCTCTTGGAGAGACATATTAATATTCTGATTCCAAAAGGGATCTGAGTGAATTCCTCAGTTACAGATAATACAATTATGTTTCTAAATTCTTCTCCTAAATTAGTACAGAAGGTTAAAAATACCCTAGCCTTTTAATTAATCTTCCGAACAATGGTCTTATGAATACAAATGGCTCCTTCCCTTGTCCCTGGAAGGGGTGGGGCTGGGGAGGGACGCAGGGGCTCTAACCGCGGTCGGCAGGCGCCCAGCTGGGCTTACTGTCCTGGGGGAGGCAGTGGGGACCCCACAGCCCATCCTTCCAATTTCCTGCCCCTAAGACCTCCCGGGCTCTACTGGGACTTTTCCCTGTCCCTCCGGTGGGGCTGAGAGAGCTGCCCTTTGCCTGAAGAAGCCCGGGCCGTCCTGGGTTCTGTTTTGCGTGTGGACAGAGGCTTGGCGAGGAACGGGTCTTTCAGCGCCTGGTGTACATTTCTGCCACCACCACGTCCTGTCTGCTCAGGAATCCCTCTGCCTGCTTCCAGTCTCCACCGAATGCTTGCTGTGTGCATATGTGCTGTGTGCATGCTGTGTGAATACATGTGTGTGCCTGTGCACACGAGAACCCGGAGAGCTTTGTGCCAAGGGCCATAACTGAGGTGTGACCCTTGATTACTGTCCATCTGTGTGTCTGTCTGTCTGCAGGGCCCAACATGGGGTATTTGCTGAACAAACTGGGTTTTAAATTCAAGGCCAAGTTCCCTTGTCCAGGCAGTCTAGCTGGCTTCCAGGTGGGACACTCCCTCCAGGTCCTCCCCGCCCTGTGTGTGGGGGAAGCAGAGGCACACGAGCTGCAGAGAGGGGTCCTTAGCTGCAGCCCCGTCATTCTAAATCTGCCAGAGGAGCATGGAGACCCAGCCGCTGACATGGATTGGTCTCATCCTGCAGGGCTGACACTGCTTTTACTGACCCAAACCATCCCAACATCTGGAAGTCGTATTTCCTCTTGGAAACCGGTCCTGAAAACAAGCTCCTAGCTCCTGAAAGGCCCAAACATCGTTGGCTGGACCCTAGAGCCTTACACCTGGCCGCTGTGACCCTGGTCATCTCTGCTGCCTGCAGCTGGGTCTTGTGTGGCCAGTGCCAGTGGCAGCTACAGTTTGTAGGCCCAGTGTGAGTTGCAGCCACATGGAGTGAAGGCATGGGAAAGCCTGAAGGGCTCAGGGGGTCAGGGCCGGCCTCGGGGGCGGTGGCGTGCTGGTGATGCTTAACAACTGGGTCTCTGAAAAGTGTGTGCACCTAGAGGCACATGGGTCCCTATACATTTTACTGATATAATGGATGATTAATACACAATTTTAAAAATTAATAAAATAAACAGTACTCTCTATTGCCAATTCCATATGGTCAATTGATTCTCACACATTGCTTCTGTCAATTTTTGCCAATCTCTTGTAGTTGTCATCCAGCAATGTTTGCCATTGATGAATCTGTATAGTTTTGACTTGAATTTTACTGGATATGTTGATGTTAATGAGTAAGATGAAAGTAAAACAATAAAGATACATTAGAACTTTGATCAGTTCATCAAAGATGGGAGCAACTTCTCTTCTGATGTGGTTGATTATTTTCAAATCCTGGAAGAGTATTTCCTCACTGTTTTGTGCTAGTCACAGTGTAACTCATGGCTCAGACACCGCACACTTGCAAAGTTAATCTGCATTATTTCCATTTTTCCCTATCACTTTTGAAGTCTGGTAATTTATAAAGCAAAAACCAAGCCTTGATGTGTAGTGCTTGCCAATTCTCCTGGTGTAAATGCTCCCACCATAGCAGATTTCAAGCTGCCAACTGGGACACCCCTCAAAGCAGAGTTGGAATGAGATGAGCAGTTGTGAACCATCATCTAGAATTTCCACCATACAGATGCAATAGATGCAAATAAATTCCTTTAGAGCATAGAAAATAGTGACATGTAAATAACCAGGAAGTGATGGATTTTGAGTACTTATCTTTGTTTCATGTAATTTATTTAATTTTAAGTTTTATATACTTGAATTTTATATAATGGCTGTGCTTAACAATGGGCTCCCTACATTCCCAAATATTTAACATCCGCTTTTGTGAGGCTGTGCAAGCTGGCTCTGGCTCACCACTAGAGGTTTACTCACGCCATGTCCAGAGGGATTGAGCCAGGGAGACACTCGTGAGGAAGCTGGAGGATTCTCTTATGACCAATAGCTGCACGTATCTCTGAGTCAAGAGTCCCCAGCTGCTGGGTTCGCTCAGATCCCTTCTTTTTATGCAGTGCAGCCAGGCTCGGCACACTGGGTGGTGAGCCTCATGGCAGCTCTCATGGCCTGTCATGTCTCACCACTCCAGCTTGAGAGAGTGTGTGTCATCCAGACACACATGGTGGGTGCCCAGGTTTCAGAACTCTGTCTGGCATGTTGTTTTGGTGACATCCTGCTGTCTTGTTTAGACTAGGAAGGGAAAAAAGTATAAGCTCTTCCAGAATACATTCAGAATATTTGGGAAACTTAGCCCCATAGATCTTGTAGGGTCTAAATTAATATGTAAAACCAGGCTGTAGCTTCAGAAGGCCCCTGACATATGTACATGCCATGGACTGTATACCCTTGCTAGCACCTTCAGGGTTATTATGCTCACATACAGTCAGTGGTTTATATGACAGGGGGGATTACTAAGTCTTTCCAAGCCTCAATTATTCTTCCCAAATCTGGGCATGATAAGAACAGGGAGTAGCAAGACTAGACTGTGAGCCCACCATGACCCCAGCACCTAGTGCAGGAGTGACCCCCAGTCGATTCTCATCAGCTGAATGAATGAATGTAGCAATGAGGTCCGAGGTGTTCAAGCTCTGGGAACAGGAAGTCTTCTGCTGATAGGAACTGATGTTGCTCAGTTGGTTCCTGGGCCTGGGGATGAGAGTGAAGAACTGCCACCCATCCATCCATTTACCCATCCACCCACCTATCCACCTACCATTCATTCATTCATCCATATATTCATTGACTCATCTACCCACCCATTCACTCACCCATTTATCATCCATTCATCCATCCCTTCACCCATCCACCCATCTATCCATCCATCTATTTGTTCATTCATTTGTCCATCCATCCACCCATCTATCCAGGAATTTTGACTCACTTCTGTCCACAATGGCAGTGAGCTCAGCAATAATATCTCAACCCACTTGCCTGCCATTTCTAACCATCATTCAATAATGTCATCAAATTGACTAATTTTGACTTAATTTCATGAATTTCCTGTGATATCTTGTAGACATGGCTATGTTTTACCCTAAACCATTTCCTTAATGAACATTTTCTGAATTTTTTTATGTGCCTTGACATGTATTAGATCCTGGTTTAGAATGGGTAAGACATGTTTATTATACTCACATACAGTCAGTGGTTTATATGACAAGTTAACAGATAATGGCAAAAGATTATCACAATTTAAAAAAGGTTATCAAAATTACCACATAAGGGGCCCTAGGGGAGCAGCATCGGGGGATACTCAGCACAGCTTGGCAGTGGGGCACCTGAAAGGTAAATGGGCTAGAGAGAGGTTCAAGGTAGGGAGAGGAAGAGGCTATCCAGGAAGAGGAAGTTCTGGGTCTAGGCCAGAAGATGAGAGAGGGTGTGAGGCATGGCAGGATTGGATGCACTCCATAAGGCTGGACACAGAGAACCAAGAGGAGACTGGGAAAGAGACTTGAGGTCATAGTGGTTGGAGGAAACCGTGTCAATGGGGGATCTTGTGAGCCAAAGTAAACTGAGGTGAGCCACAAACTTTATCCAAAGGAAGTGTGGGATGAGGGGAGCCAACAATTCTCATGATTTACTGTCTTCTCATTTTTAAAAATATCTGACAAAGTCAATTAGTGACAACTGGTTAGTGACAACTGGTTATCCCCTGACCATTCACATATCTATGTGTCGGTAACCAAGGAGAGTGTAAGCTCCCCAAGTATTACCACCTCTCCCTAGTCTGGACAGAACCTTGCACACTGTGAGTGACCTACGGCCAACAGACAATGTAGAAACACTATCTGATGCCTTTGTTTGGGTTCCCCATTTCCAGAGCCTGAGACAAGAGTTTCAGTGTGGAGATTAATTATGGGATTTCCAGGGAACAGGAGAGTGAATCTGTGGGCATGGAATGGGAAAGGAGAGGAAATCAATAAAGGATTTGTTACTGAGCTGGTTACCACTGTATGCGATTGGGTCTCAGTTCTGCTGGAGGTCCTCTGAAAAATTCTGTAGAATGCCTCATAGAACTGCTCTCTGGAAGAGGCAAAGTGCATGTGGCTGCCAGATCCCAATCTCCAACATTTGAGGATTGCTCCTGAAGGCTAAGTAGCATCCTGCAGCTTGGGAGAAAGCCCTGATGCAGAAAAGCAGGAGGGAGTCAAGGGAGCTTCAGGTGAGGTCCTCCAGCGTGCCTGGAGCTGTCCAGGAGCCCAGTGCTGAAACCAGATGGCAGGGCAGTGGCCCAGGGCTCCACTAGAGTCCGTCACTGTCCACCCCTTGACTGTTCAGATCTGCGTGCATCTCACATTATGTCCACTCTACCGTGGACTCTTCAAGGTGGTGGCAGGTTAAAGTCTTAAAAAAGGATCCAGCCTGGAGGATTTGTGAAACACAGCTACAGTTTTGCTGCTGTAGCTGGTCCTGAAGTTGTAGTTAAAATTCATCTCTTTCTTTCACTGTGTGTTCTGGATTTCTCAGAGGCTGTCTGAGTTCTGCTGATAACTGGTGATAGTCATTGGTCTGGAGGTGATAGGATAAGAGGAGAACAGCGTTTATCTTATGGGCACCATCACATGAAGACTTTTCAAAGTCAACAAATTAGGGGCAGTTTCTCTAGAAACCTCGAAAGGGGAGGAGGATTTATATTCAAGCATGGAAGGTTCAGAAGATAGGTTTTAAGTTTCTCAGGTGCATTCACCCAAATGTCTCTATCCCAGGGCTCAGGGTTCCATTCCTTTTCTATCAGGGTCCTCACGTTAGCCAAGGAGACCTGTTAAGGCTGTGACCTCATTCTCTTTTATAGATTTTCACCATCACATTGAAATACAGGCCTCGTTTTCAGCACTGTCTGTCCTCTGGCTGAAAGAGATGAAGTCTTCTTTAAATGTCATTCTGGAGGACATTCTGGCTTTCAAAGCATGCCTGAGTTGATACTTGGCTGATCTGAACTTGCAATTCTCTTCTATCAAGTCTGGGGCAGTTAACAAAAGCTCAGCCAACTCTTAACACCCATATGATAACCATTCCATTCATACAGTCCAAGTGCTAGTTACTGTGTAAGCTGGTGCTTTCCTTCCACTTTCATCTCATCTCAACACAACTCAGGTGAAAGATTTGGTAGTTGCAAAGCTACCGCATACAAGGGATTATCTTCACTCTACTTACCACTCAGTAAGTTAGTAACAGGGGTCCCTTTGCCATCTTACCAATGAGTGATCTAATTCCCCAGAAGCAGGTCCCAAGGCAAGGGCTTGCATGTAGGTGCTTTAGTGGGGAGTTGGTCCCAGGGAGCAGGAGTGGAGTAAGTGAGAGTGGGATAGGGTAGGAGGAAAATTCAGTGAAAGGATTTATTATTGAGATGATTACTGCTGTGTTCAGCTGAGCTTCAGTCCCACAGGGCACTCTATGCACTATGTGGCATGACTTTCGTTATGGCACTTCTGCAGAAAGTGAGGCTGGGCCCTTTACTGGCCAGCGCCCATCCACCATTGTGATAGGGGTTGAGTTCCTCACACTTCTGGGCTGTGCCTGTACAGAGGAGCCTTGCTGCAGGTGGGATGCTGGGACCTGCACAGAGCTGTCCACCACTGTGATGCTGAAGTGTCGAAGACTGCGCTGGATCCAAATGTTCAAACCCCTTCTTATTTGTCTGACACCTTGCCTTATGAAGGGCACTTGATTTACCTATTTTCCTACGGTTGTAGTCCAGGCACTTCAGCCCATCCTCCTGGATCCCTGTGATTTGCATTAATGGGAGCAATTGAATCTGCAGCAGAAGAGGAGAGGGCAGGCCACCAGCTGGGTGCTTGTTTGTAAGTTGTTTGTCAACTCCTGGTTGTGCCAGAAAAAACAACCAGCCAGCTGTTGCTCCTGTGCATGGAGAAAACATCACGTTGGCTCCTGTTTTCGTATTTTGGTCGAGTAGTCTGCTGGAACCCCAGGGGATGTAGGGTCAGGACACCATAATCTCTGGCTGTGATAAATAGTGCCTGCTTCATTTTCTCAGTTTGGGCTCCTGGGGACGAACGTCAGCTGTTTCATCAAAAACAAAGTGCTCCCCTGTGGGAGAGTTTCAACAGCTCACCTATGAAGGGTGATTACTTTTTCTCCCACTTTTGAAAAGCCTGTCCTAGTTTTCTCTCCTGCCTGCAGCACCCTTGAGTTATAGGTCCTCAGCTATAAAAGAAACATAATGCCCACCCTTCATGAATGAGGGGACACAGGAGCACTCTGAAACATGTGCTGTGGCCTTCACCTTGCCATGTGCAGAAGCCTGCCACAGGAGGGGCTGGGACGCTCATGTGGGTGGATGTCAAGACCAGGAGGCAGAGGGGAAGTTGGTGAGCAGGTGGTCCTGTGGTGGGACCTCCTGAGCACTTTGCCAAATGTAAGGGCAGCCTCTGGATTGCACCTTACAGGACACTAGTGAGGGAAAACGAGGGGATTCAGGGTTTGAGGATGTAAGTAATGCACAAATTTCCTTCGCCTTTTCTGAGAGCTCAGAACCCTTGGCTAATTCCTGAGTGGGCAGTGGGAAGACTGTGGGTTGGAAGAAGGTCTAGGTTTGAATCTTGGCTGCTCTTTTGTCAAGTAGAAAGCTCCTGAGCTTCTCTGAGCCCCAGCCTGCTCATCTGTGACAGGGGCATAGTGCTTGTCATGGCATAGGACTGTCGTGGGGATTAATGAAGTGACACGTGCAATGTGCTGGCACTGTTTGGGACACATAATAGTGTGCACGGTGAAGCTTAGCTCTGTTACCTGTCCTTGGTTTTTAGGCAAAACTCCCACGCCCTGCGGATCCATTGCTTGAAAGCACTCTCTCCATGAGAGTAATGGAACACGTTATCCCCGGCGGACTCTCAGGTAGTCTGAGAGTGATTGTTAAAAGGGTGGCTTCAGATATTGGAAGCCCAGGAACTATCTTTTTGATCTGTGTGCTTTAAAAATTCCATCCCACAGTAGCCTCTCTTTAGGTTTTTCAGTTCTGCAGGGTTTCCTAACCCCCTTTAAATAAAGACAAAAAATGAACCAGTTCTTAGAAGCTTCTTTCTTCTTCTGCTGGCCATCATGTTGTAGAGGTTGGGGCAGAAAATCCCAGCGAATGGCTCATGAGAACTGAAAGTGTTCTTCTGGGTCTTCAAACCAACCGGAGGCTTCATACACAAGTACCTGAGCCAACCCCTCATCGTTATCTTCTTGAGTTTCCAAACTGGTAGAGACAAATGATTCTGATACATCAGCACAGTTTTGAGTACTTTATGTGTATCAACTCATATACTCCTTGCCATAACCCAGAGGTTATTATATTATTTTTAATAGGATAAGAAGCTGAGACACAGAGAGGTGAAGTAACCTACCAAAGCCCACGCAGAGAGTAGGGGGCAGAGATGGTAATTTAACCCCCAGTATTTTGGCTCCAGAGCCCAGGCATGCAACCAGTCCGCTGGTCCACCAAGCACTTAGCCAGAGGTTAGTGCTCAGTTATACTGCGAGTCCAGACCTACTCCCTTCACAAAGCGTGTGTCTTGCCCCCCAGTTCAGAGGCTTCCATACTCAGTGCAGAGAGGGACTGGGGACTCCCAGCACCTTTCCAGGGGCCACTAACATGTGTCCCACAGTGTCCAGGGAGACTTGGAGAGTGAATACGGAGCAATCTACAGCTTCCATATCCTGGGGAGCCACGGGCTTGTGGGGTCTCACTATCCGGTGTGATTGGACTCGAATAAAGGAGAAAATACCGGATAAGTTATCCCTGAGGTTAGCTGTAGGTTAAACAGCCTGAGAAGCAATTTTTCTCTGACCTTAAAACAAGGGCAAAAAGCCTGAGTGAGGTGGGTGCACTCTGCTGCCCAGGATCTGTCCAAGGGAGGTCAGGGATCTGCTCGGGGACGCAGTAGGCAGACCCAGCCGGCTGTGATTTGGACAGCAAAAACCACCACCAGCTGCGAAGTCCGCAAACATCCGTCTTCAGAAGGAGACACTCTCAAGGAGAACATTCACTGGATGAGAACTGTGTCCTGAGAGCAGGAAGGGGGGCCCATGGCTGTGTGGCCAGCACAGGTAGTGGACACTGCCCCTTGTCCTCACTGGTCTGAGTAAGGTCTTTTCTGGATCTGTCCAGCACAGGCAATCCAGGACCCCCTGCTCCCCTCAGAACGGTGAGATGGCGTGTGGATTTCCTGGAGGTGGGGCTGCAATGAGTGAGGAACAAGCTGCCTATTACACCTCACACATGCAAACGTGTGCACATTTGTGCACACACATGCACACATTTAGACACTGATACACTGTACCCTCATGCATGAGCACCCAATACACACATGCATGCTCGCACACATGCACACAAACACTCTTTTCTTGCCCAGATTCCTCTGTCCCATTGGGAGTAGTTGTAGGATTTCCTACAAGATTTGGCGTCCCTACTGGGGAGCCGACAAATGCTCCGGGATCCACACTGGGGAGCTGAGAGGGGTCGACTGCCTGTGGCCTTTAGTTGTCTTGGCTGCCGGCTGCTCCCGGGATCAGGAGGGGAAATGCACCAGAGAAGAAGCAGGCAGGGAAAGCCGATGAACGAAGCAACTGGAGAAGGCGCTGTGTGAGGCAGGGAGGAATGCCGCCACCATGCTTTCACACGACCGCTCACTTAGGTGCTGGTTTAGTCGTGCACCTGAAAAGATCCGCGTGCCTACCACGGGTTGGGTATGGTTGTCTGGGAAGTGGCAATGAACAAAACAGACAAATCCTGCAGCTTGCAGCTTGCATTCCAGTGGAGGGAACCACGGCTTTTAAAGATTGAACTATGTATTTATGCTTGAGAGTAAGAGCTTTGGGGAAGCAAGAACAGGGAAGTTTGAGAGTGAGAGAAAACTTGGGGTGAGAGGTGCAATTTCAAACAGGTGGCCAGGGAAGGCCTTCTTGACAAGGTGATAATTGAGCAAAAACCTGAAGGAGGAGAGGCAGAAGCCATGTGGACATGTGGGGGAAGGCGTTCCATGTGGAGGGTAGAGAACGTGCAAGCCCCCGAGACAGGAAGGAATGTGCCAGCTGGACTCTAAGAGCAGCAAGGAGGGAGACGGCTGGACTAGAGTGGGTGAAGAGGAGTTAGAGATGCGCCGGGGGCGGGACGGCAGAACTGGGGTTCTGGCTCCCTCTCTGTGAGCCCTGGAAAGTCGTCTGAGGGTATTCAGCAGAGGAGTGATGGGCTCTGGTGTCAATGTTTGGGGTTGGAGCAGCTGGAAAGGTGGAGTAGCCACTGACTGAGGTGGAGAGCAGCTTTGGGGATAAAGATGAGACATTTGGTTCTGGATATGTGAAATCAGAGATATCTAAGATGTCATTAGATGTCGGAGTGGAGCTGTCGCATGATTGGCAGGAAAGGTGAGCCTGACACTTGGGGCATAGGGCAAGGATAGAGAGGTATGTTAGGGCGTCTGGAGCACGGGGGAGTGGTGTAAAGCTGGGAGGCCAGAAGAGATCACCAGGGAGGGAGAGTGGAGTCAGGAAGAGAGGGCACCCAAGAAGGAAAACCTGGAACCCCCCAATGCCAGCAGATGGGATATGCGGGGGAAGCAGGAAAGGGCGGGGGCATCTGTGTGGTTCAACTCTGGGGGTCCAGTGCCGTCCCGGGCTACGTGGGGGACATAGGCAGTAGCTCTGAGCAAAGGAGAGACAGGAGCAGACAGAGATGGGGGTGGAGACCCAGGAGGGCGTGGTGTCCTGGAGCCAAGGAAAGGAGGCACCTTGAGCCCGCGGATGACATGTCACGTGGCGTGAGAATGCGGAACTGACCACTGAGCTTAGCATGGTGGGCGACGGATGACCTTGACCACAGATTTTGGTGGAAAAGGGCAGGTCATGATGGGTGTAGGGCCTCAGGAGAGGACGGGGGACAGCAAATAGAGACGGAATGAAGCCAAAGCTTGTTAGAGTTTTCCATAAAGTGGAGCAGCATAGCGGCTAAGGGGGAGTTTTTGTCCTGTGTGTCTGTGGCTCGTAAAGAAGAGACACACAGCAGCGCGTGGTGTTTTGTGTGCTGTTCAGGATGAACCAGTGGAGGGGGAATAACGGATGTGCTGAAAAGAGCAGAAAGGCTTGGTGGGATGCCCTTCCATGGCGAGTGGAGGGCTTGGCGTCGGGAAGGCGCAGGTGCAGGCGGGCTACGGGAACGGGAGGATGCGGGGCTCTGGGCACCAGTCAGGGCAGCGGAAGCTTCCTTATGGAAGTTCTTTCTTTTTTTTATTAAATGCAATTTTATTGAGATATAGTCATACACCATACAAGTCATCCAAAGTATGCAATCCATATCTCACAGTTTCATTACATAGTTGTGCATTCATCACCACAATTTTAGAACATTTTCATTACTCCAAAAAAAAAAACACAAAAGAAAACTCAAAACATCCCACCCTCCTTATTCTTCCTATTATGGACCCCCAAACGTGAGGCACATTTGTTATTGCTGATGAAATAATAATGAAATATTACTGTTAACTACAGTCTGTAGTTTGCAATAGGTACGATACCCCATATACCCCTCTATTATTAACTCCCTGTAAAAGTGTCATATGTCTTTTCTGGTTCATGAAATAATTTATGTATATTTGAACAGTCAGTCATATTCTTTGTCCACCACAGGGCTTACTGTGTTTTACATTCCTGTATTTTAACCTCTAGCTTTCCTCCTGGTGGCAGCCATGACTGCCAACTACCCCTTTCCACCACCTTCTCTACAGGTCAGCTCTGTGAATTATACTCACAACAATGTCTCACCATCACCTACACCCATTTCCAAACATTTAAGTTTAATCTACTTAAAAATTCTGCACATAGAAGCAAACTTTCCCTATTCTCTAGCTTCATTCTATATCCTGAGAACTGATATTCTAGATTTTATGACTGTGGGTTTACATATTATAGTTAGTTCACATTAATGAGATCATATAATATTCATCCTTATCTGTCTGACTTATTTCACTCAACATAATGTCCTCAAGGTTTCATCCACGTTGTCACAAGCTTCAAGACTTCATTCCTTCTTACTGCTAATATTCCATCGTATGTATACACCACATTGTGCCTATCCATTCTTCGGTCGATGGGCACATGGGCTGCTTCCATTTTTTGGCAACTGTGAATAACATCGCTACTGGAGTGCAATGTCTGCTCACATCCCCTCTTTCGGTTCTTCTGGATGCGAGCGAGCAGTGGGATCGCTGGGTCCTAAGGCAACTCTATTCTTAGTTTCCTGAGCAATCACTCAACCGTCTTCCACAGCAGCTGCATGATTTCCCAAACCCACCAGCAGTGAATAAGTGTTCCTATTTCTCCACATCCTCTCCAGCACTTGTAGTTTCCTGCTTGTTTAATAGCCACCATTTTATTGGGTGAGAAATGATATCTCATTGTGGTTTTGATTTGCATTTCCCTAATAGCCAGTGAAGATGAGAATCTTTTCATGTGCTTTTTAGCCATCTGCGTTTCCACTTTGCAAGAACATCTATTCATGTCTTTTGCCCATTTTGTAAAAATTGTTTGACAGTTTATGGTTGACTGTAGGATTTATTTATATATTCTGGATATCAAACTCTTATCAGATAAGTGGTTTCCACATATTTTCTCCCATTGTGTTGGTTGCCCTTCCACCCTTTTGCAAAGGCCTTTGCTGAACCCAAGTGTTCAGTCTTTAGGAGTCCCCATTTGTCTACTTTTTCTTTCATTGCTTCTGCTTTGGGTGTAAAGTTTAAGAAGCTATCTCCTATCACCTGGTCTTGAAGATGTTCCCCCACATCTTCTAGGAGTCTTATGGTATTGGATCTTATGTTAAGGTCTTTGATCCACTTTGAGTTAGTATTTGCATAGGGTGTGAGGTAGGGGTCCTCTTTCCTTCCTTTGGATATGGACATCCAGCTCTCCCAGCCTCATTTATGGAAGAGACTGCCCTGCCCCATCTGGAGGAAGGCAAAGGGGTTCCTGGGAGTCCTGGGCTTTGAGGGGTGGTTGATGTCTTCAGGTTCAGGGTTTGGTGAGGTGAGTTCTGATTTAGTACAATTTGGTGACCACGTCCTGTGATCCAGTGGGTAGAGACCCAGGGCCGGCTGCTCTGGGACCAGAGACCTGGGCCCTTGGGCCGGGGAGCCTGCAGCGCTGCTCTGAAGTTACAGGAGGATGGACAGACTTCTGCCCCTCTCCTCCCCCCGCCAAGAACTGGCCACTTCCCTCGACCCTTCCCACCAGGAGTCACTGCACCTTTTGTTTCTCCCTACGGAATGTATCTTTGCCTTTAATTCTAAGAGTCGAAAGAAAGTCAAAGCCACTTTGTAGGAACTCCCTTTGCCACTAGTGTATCTGCTCCATCAGGCAAAGGCCACGTGGAGGGGCAGACACAGAGGCAGGCCTGGCACGGCCCCTCCTGCTGCCAGGCCCTCCTGTGGGAGCTCGGAGGTGGCGGGGCCTGGAACCCGCTGCCTCGCTGGCTCTTGAGCATGTAAATCGGCCTATCATTGGGTTTCTGAGCCCATATTTATGCTTCATTTAATTTGCTGGAGTGATGTCCTTTGCCCCTGCGCATTGCCAGGGAGGCATTTATCCAAGATGGTGAAGGACCCATGCACAGCAGGCTCACGGCCTAACCTAATATAGACCATGGTGTCCGGACACCCTGCTCAGGGACCTGACCGTGGACTTTCCTTGGCCCGCTGGCCTCGGGCTACCTCTGCCACTTCATCCTTGACGGGTCCATGCTCCTCTATGGATCCTGCCACGTGCTCTGCCTCCAAGGCCTCGATGGGGAGACCCCAGAGCTGGGTGCTGAGCTGGGACACAGAAGCTGAACTGGGGTACAGAGGCTGAGCTAAGGGTACAGAGGCTGAACTGGGGGTACAGAGGCTGAACTGGGGGGTACAGAGGGTGAGCTGGGGGTACAGAGGGTAAGCTGGGGTACAGAGGCTGAGCTGGGGGTACAGAGGGTGAGCTGGGGTACAGAGGATGAGCTGGGGGTATAGAGGGTGAGCTGGGGTACAGAGGCTGAACTGGGGGTACAGAGGCAGGGTCAGAGGGAGCCTTCCTCTGAGCTGGGTTTGGCCTGGGCTGAGGTCCAGGGGGAGCGGGAGGGGCAGGAAAAGGTGCTCCAGGCTGGGGAACAGCCAAAGCCAAGTTGCAGAGGAGGCAGCGGAGCGTGTGCAGTTTGGCGACAGGGAGGGAGCAGCCTCCTTGGGCCTCTGCTGGACCATGGGGTGTGGGGACACTAAAGCTCTTTGTGCAGTTGACACTCCTGAGGTTTTCCAGGCCCTGGGCTCAGCCTTGAGGGCCCTCTGCTGGGCTCAGAAACTGTCCGGTGAATACTTTAAAACACTCATCGATTGCAGGTGTGACCCTCCTGGAGCACAATGGAGATGCTGCTGTGCTTGTATAGTGAGTTCCAGATTCGGGAAAGAGCACCTGGGTCCCTCCGAGCTGGCCGGGCAGGCCGACCCCCAGCCTGCACGGCCATGCCCGCACCCCTGCAGCCCTGCTGGGAGGGGGTCTCCCGGTGCAGACCCCAACCGCCCTCTGCCGTCAGCAACTTGGGGAGAAGGACCCTGGGCTGCAGGGTGGGCCGAGGTCACCGGACCTTCGGTGGCAATAAGCCCTGAACTCTCCTATGTTAGCCGTGTGTCACCGTCACATGGCACCTCTCCTCCGAGCCTCGTCCACAGAATGGCGACAGCGCAGAGCTCAGAGGGATGACAAATGGCGCCACAGCAAACACGTGCGGCTTTGTGATAAGGTCTTTTCCTTTGGCTTCCCAGGGAGGCTCGCATGGCGGCAAGGCCATGGGGCGGTGGGGCTGGGGCAGGGCATCCGTGCCCATGAGTCGCCTTCCTAGCACATGACCCCAGGGGACGTGAGTGGGTCAGAGGGGCCCTGGGCTGCCCCCTGATCTGGCTCTGCTCCAAGGCCGGCTCTCACTGAGCATGAGCTTGGGACGGTGACCATCCTCTGGGTCTTCTCCCTGCTCCTCTGGGGTCCCTTATCCCGCTGACCACAGTGACCCAGCCGGACAGACAGACTCTCCTGGTGACCCGAGTCCACCTGGGCATACCTTGCCTGCTCCTGGAGAGCTGAAATCCTACACTGCTCTATGGGGTGATTTTAGCTCATGTTTCTCCTTTCCTTTTTTTCCTCTGAATTATTCCTGCCCTATTTCATTCCCCAAAGGCTTTGGGGCAGCTGCTATGGGGACACATGTTATCAGGATGACTCCACACATTTGGAATGCGAACAAGGGGAAACCTCCAGGAGAGTAGATGACTGAGACCAGGTGACAGGAGATGGCCAAGCGGCTGGCCTGGAGGGCCCACCGATTTGCTGCAGGTCTTCACACATTTGCTTGAGTTTCCTGGCAGCCAAAGCAAGAACAGCAAGTGAGCTATGCAATTCTCCAGACAGGTGGGAGAAAGTCTCAAGTCTTAGTGTCCAGTGGTTCCCCATCTCTGCCATCTTTGGTATAATTCTTGAAGTGACATCAGTCTGGCAGGCTGTCCACATCTACACAGCACCGCTGCCTGGTCGTGCTCAGGGCTGGGTTGTAAGGGGGTGGGTGGACGGTCCCCTGCCGTCTCTCTGGAGGACTATTCAGGCAGCACTTCAGCTCTCCTAGCCAAGATCCTGGTCTTCTGGTCTGTAACAGAGGGAGTTCATTTTGTTGGCTTATATACAACTTTTGTGCTATTGATCAGGTAGAAAAGGATAAAATGATAGAAGGATAAAAAGGAAATAGTTAGTAACTATGGAAACCCGGAAGTTACGGCATGGGCAGAGTTCCCAGGAATAGCAGCACAGCTGGATCCCAGTCTGATTTGTGCGGGGCTGGAGGGTGGGCGGACCTCGGGGCCCCGCAGTAGGTGTTTGGAGGTGCCACTGTGCATTGGGGCCTGGCCTACTGGTCAGTTGGCTCTACGAGCAGTGGGTCCTTCAGGAGGAGCCTGCATCACAGAGGCCAAGCCTCCTCTCTGAACTCCACCCTGCCCCTTGGTTTCTCATCTTAGTATAGAATGGAAAGTTTTCTCTTTCAGAGAACTTAACTTGGTTCCAAAGTAATAAGATGATTCTAATCTCAGAGGAGCACTTCGATTTGCCGCATGAATCACCTTGCCTTATATAAAAGCAGCTGGCAAGCCTTTCTGTTCTGTGTGCTTTTGTTACCTGGATGATGGAATTTTTCTTTTGGTGAGGGTTGGGAATGGAAAGGAGGTAGGGAATGGGTTTGTCTTCTCCACCCTTGCACCAATATCCCTTTGCTCTCTCTAGTTTTGGGATCTTTTTTATTTTTTAATGAGAATTTGTAGGTTTACAGAAAAATGCAGAAAGTACGGAGTTCCCTCATGTCTCTTCATTATTCACGCTTTGCATTAGTGTAGCACCTTGGTTAGTTACAACTGAAGCAATGTTATTATGATTGCACTTTTACTGGCAGTCCTTTGTTTACATTAGGGTTCACTGTTCCTGTTGTACTGTTTTATCATTTTTTTTTAACAATTTTTATTCTGGTAACATATATACAACTTTGAATTTCTGTATTAACCCATCTTCAAAGATACAATTCAATGATGTTACTTGCATTTAGTGTTGTGCCACCATCATTACCATCCATTACCAAATTTTTTCCATCACCCTAAACAGAACTTTGTACCAATTAAGCATCAACTCTGTATTCTCTACCCCCACCCCAGCCCCTGGTAACCTGTATTCTGGTCTCTGACTTTATCAATTTGCATATTCAAATTATTTCATACTAGTGAGATAGATTTGTCCTTTTGTGTCTGGCTAATTTTGCTCAACATAATGTCTTCAAGGTTTGCCCATGTCATTGGTGTCTCAGACTCTCGTTCCTTTTTATGGCTGAATAATATTCCATTGCATGCATTTCCA
This sequence comes from Myrmecophaga tridactyla, assembly GCA_004026745.1. Lineage (NCBI taxonomy): Eukaryota > Metazoa > Chordata > Mammalia > Pilosa > Myrmecophagidae > Myrmecophaga > Myrmecophaga tridactyla. The sequence goes on from PVIY010043008.1 coordinate 17,164, forward strand.
CGTTTTGCTTATCTGTACATCTGTTCAAGGGCAGGTGGGTTTCTTCCACTTTTTGGAAATTGTGAATAATACCAATATGAACATTTATGTGCAAATATCTGAGTCCCTGCTCTAGATTCTTTTGGGTAAATACCTAGGAGTGGGATTGTGAGGTTATGTGGTAATTTTACTTTACTTTCTGAGGAACCACCAGCCTGTCTTCCACAGTGGCTGTACCGTTTTACATTCCCACCAACCATGAATGAGTGTTCCTATTCTCTACCACCTCTGTCTTTTAAATAGTGGTCATTGTAGTGGGTGTGACATGGTAGCTCGTTGTCGCTTTGATCTGCATGCCCCTCATGGCTAATGATGGTGAACATCTCTTCATATGCATTTGGCCATTTGAATACATTCTTTGGGGAAATGTCTGTTCAAGCGTTCTGCTCCTGGCTTAATTGCGTTGTTTGTCTTTTTGTTGTTGAGTTGTAGGATTTTTTTTTTTATGTTTTGGATATCAAACCCCTATCAGATATGTGGTTTCAAAATATTTTCTCCCATTCAGTAGCTTGTCTTTTTGCTTTCTTGATGAAGTCCTTTGATACACAAATTTTTTAATTTTGACAAAGTCCCATTTATCTGTTTTTTAATTTTGTTGCTCATGCTTTTGGTGTAAGTCTAAGAAACCACTGCCTAAGACAAAGTCCTGAAGATGCTTCCCAATGTTTTCTCCTAAGAATTTTATAGTCCTAGGTCTTATATTTAGGCCTTTGATCTATTTTGAATTGATTTTGTGTATTGTGTGAGGTAGGAGTCCCCTTTCATTCTTTCACATGTGGATATCCAGTTTTCCCAGCACCATTTGTTGAAGAGACTATTCTTTCTCCATTGAGTGGCATTTGGCATCTTGTTAAAAATCATCTGGTCATAAATGTAAGAACTGATTTCTGTTATCTCAATTTGATTCCATTGGTCTATGTATCTGCCCTTATGCCAGTAATATGCTGTTTTGATTACTGTGACTTTGTAATAATGAAAGTTGAGTCCCCCAATTTTGTTCTTATTTTCAAGTTAGTTTTGGCTATTTGGGGACTCTTTCTGTTCCATATAATTTTAAATATATTTTTAATTTTTAATAATTTTTAATACCGTATGGTGGGGGTCACATTTCATTCTTTTTCCATGTGAGTATCCCGTAATTGCAGCACCATTTATTGAATTTTTGTTTGTTTTTTTTTTCTTTTGTTTTTGGGAAGTGCATATCAAACCCAGGTCTCCCGCATGGCAGGTGAGAAATCTACCACTGAGCCACCCTTGCACCCCCTGTTCCATATAAATTTGATGATTGGTTTTTACATTGAGGCAGTGAAGGCTATTGGAATTTTGATTGGAATTGTGTTGAATCTTAAAAATATTTAGTCTTCCAATGTTATTAGGATGTCAGTTCTACCAAAATTGATCTACAGATTCAAAGCAATAACAATCAAAATTCCAAAGCAGGTCTGCAATCTACTTTGCAGACATGGAAACATTAGTTATTAAATTTATTTGGAAGGGAAAGGGACCTCAAATAGCCAAAAACATTCTAAGAAGGACTTACACTTCCTGATTTTAAAGTTTATTATAAAGCCACAGTGGTCAATGGAATAGAATTGAGAGTTCAGAAATAGACCCTCAGATCTTTGGTCAATTGATTTTTAATAAGGTCCCTAAATCCACAGAACTGGTACAGAATAGTCTCTTCAGTAAATGGGGCTGGATATAAAAATCCAAAGGAATGAAAGAGGACACCTACCTCACACCCATACAAAAATTAACTCAAAGTGAATCAAAGACCTAAATATAAGAGCCAGTACCATAAAACTCTAGAAGAAAATACAGGGAAACATCTTCAAGACCTATTGATAAGAGGCAACTTCTTAGACCTTACAACCAAGGCACAAGTAACAAAAGGAAAAATAGATAAATGGGAACTCTTAAGATTGAACACTGCTATGCTTCAAACAGGAATTATACATGGCTAAAAATCACATGAAAAGATGTTCATTTTCATTAGTTATTAGGGAAATGCTAATCAAAACCACAGTGAGATATCATCTCACACTATAAGAATGGCTGCTACTAAACGAGCAGGAAACTATAAAAGTTGGAGAGAATGTGGAGAAATGAGAACAACTTATTCATTGCTGATGGGAATGTAAAATGGAATGGCCACTGTGGAAGTTTGGTGGTTCCTCCCAAAACTAAATATTGAGTTGTACTGTGATCTGGCAATTCTGCTACTTGATATGCACACAGAAAAGCTGAAAACAGAGACACCAACACGTTTGTGCAGTGGTGTTCATAGCAGCTGTAGCAGTTAGGTTCAGAAGCAGCTCAGCCAAGGGATGGTGCCCTGTTCTGTTGCCGCGGACTTAAACCATCAGCATGTGAATTTCACATAGGACTGAGACATCTGCAGTTGGCGAAGAGGAACTTCTGCAATGAGTGACATTTAACTTAATTAGATGGAGGCTTAAAAGGGAGAGGTCAGAAGAGAGCTCAGTAGAGCTCGGAAGCCCAGCACACCTCAGTTCAGTGCTTAGTACCAATACAGACCCAGAAATTTGGAGATGCGGAAAGGAATTGTCCTGGGGAAAGCTGTCTGAACCTAGAAGCTGGGATGGAAGGCCAGCAGATGTCGTCATGTGCTTCCCATGTGGGAGAGAAATCCAGAGGAAAGCCAGCTGTCTTTCGTCCAAAGAACTGACAATTTCTAATTAAATAAATCACCTTTATAAAAAACAGTGCATTCCAGCAACCTTAATAAACTAAAACAGCATCGTTATTCATGATTGCCAAAAGAAACAATTCAAGTGTCCACTAGCAGGTAAGTGGATAAACAAAATGTAGTACATACATATGGTGGAACATTATACAGCAGTAAGAAGGAATGAGGTCCTGAAACATGAAACAACATGGATGAACCTTGAGGACATAATATCGGCTTCACAGAATGAGGTGGGAATTTTTTGGAAAAGTTTGAGCAGTATTGGTGCTAATTCTTCTTGGAATGTTTGGTAAAATTCACCAGTAAAGCCAAAGTCTGGTCCTGGACTTTTCCTCAGGTGGTTTTTGATTGCTGATCTCTTTGCTTGTTCCATATCTCTTGAGATCTTCTATTTTTTCTTGATTCAGTGAAGAGAGTACATTTGTTTGTAGGAGTTTGTGCATTTCATCTAGGTTATGTGATTTGTGACATACAATTGCTCATAGTATCCTCTTATAATCCTCTTTATTTCTGTGGGTCAGTTGTATTGGCCCTCCTTTCATTTCTGATTTTAGTTATTTATATCTTCTTTCCCCTTTTGCCAATCTGGCTACATTTGTTGATCTTGTTGACCTTTTCAAAGAAATAGCTTTTGGTTTTGTTGGTTTCTCTCTATTCATTTTGTCTTCTCTATTTTATT
>PVIY010043009.1:0-20586 GCA_004026745.1 Myrmecophaga tridactyla
AATTATCATGCGACCAAACAAATAGAACAATGAATAGATTTGAAAGGCCATCAATAGTTCCATAGGGAGCACTGTATAAAATTAAGGTAACTACATATTCAAATTTGCCCAGGAAAGTCCTACTTTATGGCTGTTGGCCAAGCAAAAATATTACGTCCTCTTTCCTTTTCAAGCCTCTCTCAGGTTGGATTAAAAATTATATGATGTCTCTTTTATAATTGATTGATGTTTCTAAATCATTAGAAGAAGGATGGATTTTTAGACTACAGTGTTGGGGAAACTGGAATACTAAATGGAGAAAAATGAAATCTGATTAAATTTCTAATGGATTAAATACTTGAATATAAAGACAAATTGTAAAGTAGTGAGGAAATGTTGGAGAACAACTGGGTGACTTTGGGGTAGGAAATGATTTCTTGAACAGTCCCTCAACACAAAGTACAATAGGAAAAAAAAAGGATGATTTTGACTACATACAATTAAAAATTTCTGTTCAAAGAAGGGCACTGTAGATAAAGGTAACAGATGGGCAACAGACTGGGAGAAGATAATTACAACGTTTAAAACTGACAAGGGATTAATAGCTAGAATAATTAAGCAATTCTTGCAAGTCAACAAGAAAAAGACAGGAAATGGCAAAGAATATGAATAGGCAATTCACAGAAGGGGAAACCCAAATTACCTTACATGTTCATGAAGAGATCCCCAACATCACAAGTAATCAGAGAGGAATAAATTCAAGCCACAATGAGATTCCATTTTACATTCACCAGATTGATAAAAATAAAAAAGTCAGATGGTACCACTGTTGGCACAGATGTGTGGAAATGGGAATCTTTACACACTGCTGGTGGGAATATAAATTGGAGCAACCATTCTGGAAAGCAATCTGTCAATACTTAGAAAAGTAGGTACAGGTATTCCCCATGACTCAGCTATTTCTCTTCTGAATATATATATCTAGAGAAAAGAGCCATAGATGATATATGCAAGAAGAGGGAGAGCATTATGACTTGGAAAGGGAGGTGTTATTCTATAGAAACTTGCAGAGAAAACAATGCATAGCAAAGCCATATCTCTCTTGGTGTGCAGGATTGTATTCTTCACTGAATCTTCAGTAAGAGGGAAGGAATGATTGCCCCTTCAGCCTCCATCCTATGGCATGGTCAAGGCCCAGATACTTTCCAAGCCCCAAAACTTTCAATGTCCTATAGTGAAAACTATCTGGAAGTAAAATATATAAAAGGTGTTGGGACTCAAACCCTTAAGACTGAGAACATTGCCAAAAAGATAAAGGCAATGTTTAAGCCAAAGGAGAAAATGATGAAATTCCAGGCCTCAGTGACAGCCATATAAGAGAGAATTCCATTAACTCACTGTGTGCAGACATTTGAAGGCTTCATGGAATTGCTGAGAGCTCTTCATAAAAGTCTCCCTTGGCATGATGAAAGAGAAACAACTCCATAAGTGAATATGGCTGAAAAAGCATGTACTGTGAGCTGCTAAGTTTCTAATCTTGGCGGAACTCTAATTTTGAACACCAACTTATTGAGAGAGAATATGCATTTGTGTTCCTGTGATTTCCAGGAGACCAGGAAAATAGGTGAGGCTTGTTTTAATTCAGATGGTTTCTCAAAAAGGAGATCATTTTCAGTTGTCTCTCTCTCACTTGAGAATTATTTGACTTTTCAAAGCGTGACAGAACATTAAGAGTAGAAAATGTTCTCTAGTCTATTATGAAATTCTCTCAACAAACATCCACCCCTAATAAGTTAGTCTCAAGAATATGCTTAAATGAGGCCATGGATCCCATTACTTTTAGACATATCATACCATCCTCAGAGAGCTGTCAAAGTTCTTCCTGATAGAAGGATATGGTGAAAAAGTTTTCTCCCTACTACTGTCATGCCAGTTTACAAGTTTTGAATCTCATCTTCCACTATGAAACTTAGAAATTGGAGATGATTTTCTTTATACATTTCTGTCTTCTCCAGGGCTTCTGAATTGTGGTGATGAAAATTAATAGACTTTATCCTCTCTCCAGAAAGTCAAGAAAATGGAAATATTGGACCTCTATCTCCTTTCTAACCATCCTTCAACTATTTTCAGGAGCTCACAGATGCATTTCTTATGGAATAACCTTTCTTAATAAGGCATCTCAGTCTTTTTTGTTGCCAAATTATTTGTTTCTTTGGTGGTTCCACCATTATTACAGCTATTGGTGTGCCTTGTGGATGGGTCCAAAAGTTATACCAAAGCTCTGTCTTCTCTTACTCTCAAAATTCCACTTCAGATCACTGCTTTGCTCCCAGCTAGGGCTAAGGCTCTTGACAACTCTACTAATGGAATCACAATGCCATTCTGTGTGTGCACCATTAAAAACATTGCTACAGTTGCCTGCCAAAGCCAGTACCACCACAGATACCGGTGCTACTTCTGCTGATGTGGCAAGATGAGGAAATCTCTTTCTCCTAACTTTGTGCCACCGTCACACTGTTCCCATAACGGGATGACCCTTACTCCTAAATCTCTTACCCAGATCTTATCTGCAGGTCATCTTTCTCCAGGATTTTGGCATCCATTCTATAGGTCCTTTGGGATTCCCCAGACTTGTTTCAATTTGAGGCTGAGAGAAGCTGTAGTTCAAGCTGGAAGCCCTGTCTACTTCATTTGGATAACATCCCAACTCTATATTTGATGAAAGAATACAGAATTGGGAATAGGTGATGTGCTGACCAGGCACAACCATTTTAGGATATCCCTAGACCTCTCTACTTGTTCTCCCCTTCCTTTTCCCATCTCTTGTGCACCCCTCTCACTTAGTTAAGGAGGAGCCCACCTGTCCCTAGAAATAGAATCATTTCACAACTGGATTCTCAATTATTACGGTCACCGCATTCCAGTCAATCTAAGATGTTAAACTAAAAGCTGCCTAAATAGGGAAAGAGTAGCACTGTGGCTAAGAATTTGAACTCTGGTATCACAGGGAGTTTCAGGTTCAAGTGTAGACTCTGTCCCTTTTTTAGCTGTGTGATTAGGGCAATCACTTTCAGCCTTAGCTTCCTTACAATGTAAAATGAGAATAGTATCAGTAACCTCTCAGGACTATGGTAAGGATTAGGCATTATTATATGTCACATAGCATATAATATGTGACAGAATATTGTTATTAATTAGGAAGCAAACTGAGACCACAGATGACGACGCATGAGTGAAGTGCTCCTGGCTTGGATTGCCACTTACTCTTAGACTTTTACTCCGAAGCTGGCCATTTTTCTGCCCTATTTCCTGGTGAGGGGGCCCTCTGGTGGCAGAGAAGAGTGTTTAATTTCTTTTGGGTAGCTTGAGTTTACTCTGACAGACTAAGTGGGGGAAAGGGTTGGAGGAAGAACACAGTAGAGATTCAAAAATTGCCTTGCACAGAGTCCTTAGCTTCACATGCTGAGCCTTCCCTGTTGCTGAAGGTCTGTTTGCTTCTTTAAGACACTGAATGTCAAATATAAAACCAGGCCAAAACCCATGCCACACCTTTTGATTTGGATTCTGATGTAAAAATCATGCCCCTCAAATCCAAATCTGGGATCCTTTTGGGTTTAGGCCCATGTTTCTGAACCAATGGAGTGCTCCATACAGAAATGTGAAAGGAGTTGAGTTACCTGTTAGATAAGTTCTTACAAGGCCTTAAGCATTGGAAAAGTATAGTGCCGTCATTCTTAAGAAAGAAAAAAATCCCAAAACCTTAAATCACAAAATAGGTATCAAAAGGTGAAAGGAAGATGGAGCTTCCCCCATGATGACTACTTTAACGTACTTTTTGAACTTTCAAGGATCCATTTCTTTGCAAATTCCTCCCATTTTGGTTGCATTTGTTTTTCTGGTATCTTACAGTGTGTTTTACCCCCTTTTTGGCTCATCCAGGTCTGCATCAAAGGTGAATAAAAATATTGGCAACATTTTCTATCAAAAAAGTGTTTCACAATTTCTAGATTGCTTTGATAGCTGTTACATTCTGAAAACTTCATGCATACCTTCGTCCATTGTAGGTTTTCAATAAATGCTTTTTGAATCAAGAGCAAGGAGGAAGGTGTTATCTAATGTCTCCAGTTGGGCAAATAGAATTCTGGAGAGGTTATATAAATCACTGGGTGAATAAGTATCAGTTAAGTATCCTGTCTAGTCCCAGGTCTTCTGAATGCAAGCTACTCTTTATATTGTTTTACAGCTGCTTGGGGGAAAACTTGATTCTCTCTGGTGACATCAACTCCATCATGCTCCAAGAAAAGTGTGCTGTAAAATAGAAAACTAAATATTTCCTTTAGGCATTTGGATAAAGCACACTCTCACAACATGGGAGAAGCCTTATTTTACAGATGAGGAAACAGGCCCAGAGAGGGGGAGATTTGCTGGCATGAGGCTCAATGGCAATTCGCCAACAAGGCTGGCAGTAGAAGTCTGCTCTCCGCACCCAAAGACCTACACAAGGGCCCCGCTGAAACACACCTGAGTATGCCTACTTCCCGTCACCACGTTTAACCAGTGACACTGACTGCACTATTCATCCATTGCTTATTCTCCAAATATGTTGTAAAGCAAAGGAGGAGGCTGTGGTACTTACTAACTATAATGCCTTTCTACTTTTACCTGCCTTTTGAAGGTCACAGTTAAATTGGCCCTATTCAAAGTACACAGGAAAGCATTTATCCAGCTTCAATCTAAACCACGAGATAAAGGTAAGTCCTAAGCACAAAATACTAACTTGAACATGGGACCTCAGGATGTCTGAGTTTTAATGTTAATAAAATTCTTTCTTTGGGGAAACAACGTGGGGGTAGAGATTAAAAGATGCGTTTTAAAAGGGCACAGATAGAGTACTGCAAAGACCCTGACCCTGGAATTTGAGGTGAGTTCTTGGGAGTTGAATTGTTGGGAAGCTCCCTGATACAGGTTGGATTGTGTCCCCCAAAAGGACATGTTCGTGTCTTAACTCCAAGTCCTTATTTGGAAATAGGAGCTTTGAAGGAGTTAAGAAGAAGCCAAACTTGACTAGTGTGGGTCTTAACCCAATATGGTGGGGGTCCTTATAAGAGAGAGGAGTTGGACACAGGAGACAGACACAGGGGCTGATGGCAGGTGATGACAGCCGCAGAGAGTGCCATGAATTTCCAGCAAGCCACTACCAGAAGCCAAGAGAGAGACATGGAATGGATTCTTCTCTACTGAGATTAGAGGCAGTATGGCCCTGACAAACCTTCATTTCAGACTTCTAGCCTCCAGAACCATGAGACGATAATTTCTGTTATTTTAAGCCACCGAACTTGAGGTACTTTGTTACAGCAGCCCTGGCCAATTAGGGGAAATGCTCCCACCACTTGCACTGACTTGCTTCGGGACCTTGTACCAGCAATTTCTTTCTGAGCCTGCTTTTCCGTCTGCAAAAATGACAAGGTTGGACTATGTATCATGCCGGTCCTTGTGGGATTTGACCTTCTGTGACATTAAGCACTCTCTTTATTTTTCATATTTTCATCCCAAGTGGAAGAACAATTTGTTGATTTACTAAGAAGCAGACGGTCATCAAAGCCAATCCCCTGCTTAGCTCCATTGAAACTTTTTGGGCGACAGCTTCCTCCAGGGATTGGCTTGTATATTTTGAGAACATGCCATTCACCGCATTAATTTAGGAACTGGCTTGACATTGGAATTCTATGATGCCCACTCTTTTGAATGGATAGGGGCACAGTGACATTGGCGTTTCTGCTTGGGGCTAATGGTTGAATCACCCTTTAATACTAGTAATTGGGTTGAGATCCAAAGATGTCTACTGACCAGAGACAAGAGTTTCTACAGGGCAGTCATTAAGAGAAGTGACTTATTAACAGAATAGAAAGCCATGTACCAACTTAAACTGGTGAGTTCTGTGAATGAGAAGTGCCATCTACAGCATTTGAGCTGTACCCAGTTGTGGAAGCATTTATTAAATAAGTAACTTGATTTTTTCATGTCTAATTTTTCTACCTAGTGAACTAATATCAATGTTTTACTGTGTCTCCTTCAATGATACACACAAGGTATATATCCAGTAAACGTTTTGTGAATGAATGAACATGTAAATATCAAGCTCTGAAACTGTCTATCCTTCAAAGAATTATAGTAGAGTAAGGGAAGGAGAAGATATGCACATTGATTAATAAAGACAAGGTAGAATGTGCTTCATGCTATGAGAAAAAGACAGGTCAATATTGCAGGCACTTCAGAGCTGGAAAGATTAGGTGGGGGATCAAGAAAAGAGAAGACATTTGAGCTGAGCCTTGAAGAACAGGTATATATTTTAATATATAAGGATGGCATAGAGTAGGACACAAGCAAAGGCAAGAAGAAATTTACGTGTGTAGAGAAGAGTAACGGTCCAGGATATGGGAAGTGGGAAAGAAGTTTGGAAAGGTTAGTTGGGGATCATATTGGGAAAAAACTCAGCTGATAGAATCTCTGAATTTCTTTGAAAAGTAGGGAGCCATTGAGTAATTTTGAGAATGGGCATGAAATGATGAGAGCAAAGGATAGCAGTTCATTAATTTAAACCTATAATAACAGTACAACATGAAAGAGCTGTAGTATTATATTTTATGTCAACGTGTGATTTGCCCTTTGAAAGTGTAATGCTCATCCTGGGTGAAGAAAATGACTTTTTTAGGCAAACAAGGAATTCATTGATATTCCTGGAAAATAACCAAATAAAACTCTGCTAGCTTGGAAGAGTTAATTTATATAAAATAAGACAAAATATGCCCTTAGAGAGTTTATTTAACTTTTATTTAACTTTTAGCCTTCATTGGCTAAAATCTACTATTAATTAAGCCATAGCTATATCTATATGCATATATAATATATATATATTAAAGTATTACACTAAAAAGAAACATCTTGCGTGGTAAACATGATATTTCAGTTTTAAGAAAACCAAAAGACTGCATAAATAAACATAATTTTATTTTCAGGATTCATACTGTTTAATTGTCAACTGTGTAGCTCACTGTTTAAAGAAAACAGTAGATTCATCTATGTCCAGATCCAAATTTCCATTTCATCTGCATGGGCAAGTGACTTCTATAATTGCTGTTCATCACTACCGGAAACAAAGGATTAGAAGTCACAAAAACTAGTTTTCTATGTAATAAGATTTGGATTTTATAAACTTTGTGGTCTAATGTTAGTAGAAAGGAGGACAAATATTAGAATCAGATGTTTGGAGTCAATTTTGACGATTAGTTTTTAGCAGTAAAAACTGGAACAGGTTACTTGATCTCTCTAAACCTCAGTTTCTTAATCAGTAAAATGGGAAAATATCTGTTCAGCGCCTGGAATAGAAGCTGGCACAGAGTAACTAATTACTAAACTGTAGCTATTTTAATCATCATCATTGGTGTTAGCATTGCATATTCACCTTAGATTGCATACCCATGCATTAAACATTATTTGTACTATAATCATACTTGCATCATGCAGCATGTACTGTATATGGGGATGAGCCTGTGACTGGTTTGGAGGTTGAGTAAATGTACCTGCTACAGGGGCTTGGCATTTGGGCAGGCAGTGGTCCATATTTGAGGGTACAATATCCACACCACCAAGTAAAGCAAGGGCTTGAGACAGAATGTGTAGGCCAGGTAAGAATGTGGGGGAGGAGCAAAGGAAGGGTGCTGCCCAGTCAGGAGGAGAGGCAGCATCCAGAGAGATTAGAGACTCAGCATGGGGGGAATACCTCCTAGAAAAGGGACTAGCAGAAGTTCAACAGACTTCCTAGGCCTCAGCTACGAGGAAGGGGGTGTGTAAGAAGTTAGGAAACCAAGGTGTTGTATGGAGTCTTGTTTGGGGCCAATGGTTCATCCTGTGCACACTGAATTTCCGAGTCAGGCGTCAGGATTTAATTTTAGTATTCAGTGGTTGGTGGACAAAGAATATTGGTAAACCCTCTGACCCTTTTAGGCACCAAGGTGGATCTAGCCCATCTGGAGATCACAAACGCAGCTCAATAAGACTGATCATCAGCTCTGTTCTGGAATGTTACAAGATCCAGAGATTAAATAGTAGAGACATGGTTTAGGGGGAGCTACCTGCCTATCTTTCTGGGATTTATTTAGAAATGTTTTATTGGCCTGAGTGGTAGGGAATAGTTATGCAGGGAATTCTTTAAATAAAAAATCCTGCAGGGAAATACAGAACGAAGGGAATGATTCATCTGACAAACCAGGGAAAATTAAAAGGCTGTGTAACAGCAACACCACGGCAGGGTTTTTAGGGCTTCTCTAAAGATTTACTGGTTTCTTTCTAAGAAGTTTTAAGATTAAAGATATTTTTCATTGCGTCTTTCCTAGAGTAGAAGCTTCCCAGGAAGGCATTTTTTGTTTTTTGACTATTAGAAAACTCTTTCACTCACACCGCACCATCAATAAAACCTTACATAAATACATATAAGTTTTCATTGAACTCAGAGGAGAAGAAGAAAAACAATGGAACCAGAAAGGCCCCCATTTAAGGAGGATAAGATCTTGGAGTTCAGGCTGCCTTACTTTTCTTCTGAAAATGCATGTACGGCTTTTTCTATCTGGGGCAATGAGGCAGAAAAGGAGGTTACAAAAATTGATAAAAAAATAAGCGGTTTAACATTTGTTTTACTGAGAACAATATGTATTTTAAAATACATATTTGCCTTAACTAAACTATCTTTTCAAATGAAATCTTACCTGGTATCTAGCTGTATAGTTCCACACAAATTAAAAGTGTTGTGTATGGATGCTTAGGGTAGAAATAGGAGATATTTCTCCAAGGTTATGGACCAGCTAGGGGAAGAGAACTCCTATTTCTCAGTCTGAAGGTCTTGCTGCCATAGTGGGCTGCCTTACTTATAGCCACACCTCATTTTCCATCTTCTTCTTTCTAATGCCCTCCAGACTGTGTTCTCCAGAAATTGACTCTGCAGCAAGAATGCCTGTGAAAGCCAGTTTTAAGGAAACTCTTCTGGAACAACTGACAGGGCAATAGAGAACTGGGGACCAGAAGAAGAGGCCAAGCAAGAGTGTGCTATCCAGCAGAGTCTCGGGAGGGCTCTGCAGGCTTAGCCTCACGGCGGAGCTCGGTGACCCTGTAGGTCACCCCGCAGAGTTATTCCAAACAGGGTGTAGGGGGAGTTAGAGTATTTCTCTTCCTGCATCATCTGTTAAAGGTCACTCTCCCCTCTCCCCGCATACCAGGGTTTGAAGTGGGAGAATGTAAAGTGCCAGATACTTCTGACTCTCTGCTTCTGTAGGCAAAGAAGTTTCTGGCAATTTGAGAACAATGCACTGAAAGAGGTGGCAGGTTTGTGGGCTGTCAGGAATGACATCCCATGAAGTTGACATTCAGAAAATTCGTTATGGGATCCACATGGATATGGGCGGAGCTCTGACCCTGTCCCCGACAGCCCCCCTTCAGTTCTAGAGGAGGTGGTGGAATAGCAAGCCTTGTGTGATCTGACTCCAACAACTTTCCCAACTGCACTGATTTACCCTAACCTTCGAGCATCTTGCCTTTGCATGTGTGGTCCACAGTGGCGCCCCTCCTTTCTCCATTTGGTAAATTTTATTTGCCCCTTCTCATTCTGCTCGAACATCATCCCTTGAGTGAGGACATCCCCCATTGCCTCTTTTTCTCCCTTTTCCGGCTCCCAGAGCACAGCATGCCTCTTCCATAGTGCATTATCATAAGCATTGCTGCTGTTTGTTCCCTCTCCCTTTCATTTATGTGCAACTCCTTCCAGGCAGAGCATGGTCCAATAAAATAGGCCTTAATAAAGGTTGGGAGCATGAATGAATAGGGCTTCAAGTCTTCCTCCCAGTTGAAGTAATCTCTCTCTCCTCTGAACTCTCTGTGATTGCATCATTTCCTCTGAATCATAATGATTTACATGCATGTATTAAATCCCCTAATGGTTTATAAACTCCTTGAGGTTAAGAATCATGTTTGATTTCCCAATGTCAGGGCCCTGTATGGGTGTTTGAACATGGTAGGGGCTCAGATAATGCTAATTGGAATAGTTGAAGAAATCGCTCAGTGCTGACAGATGAACAGCTGGAATACACAGTCCTGGAGCAGGGCAGGATTTTCAGATTTTATTCTTGTTCACACCTACTCCTTTGGGATTACACGCTCTTGGGTTACTAATCAAAATGACAGCAGAACCTTTGGAAAGCATCAATGCCATGTGAATATTGAAGATGATATATATTCCCAAGTGCCTGGAGATTTTCCCCTCGACTCATTCTCCACTTTTCCAATAGCATCCTTCTTTTTTTTTTTTCTTCCCAGGACAATAATTCTGAAGTGTAAGAATTAATCACTCCTGCTCCCCCCTTGAAGCATCACTAAATTAACAGCCTGACATTACATCCATCATGCTTTCTCTAAGCTCTGTAAGGCCCGTTAGGATTGGGGAGTGGCTGGGAACAGAGTATAGGCTGAGTAAGGAAATCTTCCCTGAGAATCAGTGAGTGAATCCAAGAATGTTCCATACACAGTGGCATTTGAGGCTCTGGGCTTATTACTGCCTGCATTGCTAGCACATGATGTATTCTTCAGCCAGGAGGTGCTTGCTGGTGCTCGCCTTGCTACCATATCTCTTCAGGTCTAAGCCATTAAAGTGGAAAACATCCCTTCTAAGCTGTAACATGAAAAAGAAGATTTTATATGGCAAATAATTTTGTAAATCTCTAGCAGTTTTATTTTGTCTAGACACAAGGCAATAAAAAGAAGGAAAATTATCAGAGATGATAATAGGAAGGCACGTGCGAGAAGAGACACTTCATACAGAGCTATGATTAGTTTTGTAAACACTTGTGTGACCTCAGTTCTCTAACCCCATCACCTTCTGCAAATTTACCCACTTCTGTTCTTAGTTTCACTACTGGCCTAGGGAAGAAGGTATTAACAGCTATGGGCAAATCTCTCATTAAAATAAAATTTAACAGCATAAAAACATGACTCACTGTTAGAAGATGGAAGAGGGTTTTTAACAATCACTCAGGAATTTTTTTCTGGACCTACAAAGTCTTCCTCTGCATTCTGTGTTAATTGAAGCCCATTTGAACTATGCTATTCATTTTCTGTTAGGCCAGAAATGAGAGATCATCTACCCCCCACCCCCCACCCCATAAAGGAAGAGTGAGTCTTCAGAAATGACATGTTTGAATATTTGAATATTTCATTAGAGCCAAGATTTGAATCTAGCACCTGACCTTTCCATTGCCTCATGTTTTGATCTCTTTGATCTCATCTCTGCCTAGTTTATCACTGGATTCCTTCTGTGTGATCTAGGAATGCAATCTTAAGTCACAGAGAGTTCTTACAATGTAGTTTGGCCTCAGTTGACACTGCTATAGGTGGTAGAAAGTGGAAAATTTAGTTGGTTATTATAACATGATACCAGACACCCAATCTAACTGATTATCTTTTGTTCTTTATATTTATAACTGTGTCTCTAGCCTTTTGTTGGGTTCACAAAGCACCCCATTGGATCAATGAATTTAGAAGGATCAGTAACTGTAAGGCTCAATACAATCTCTATAAATGAGGCTCCCCAACAATGAGGCCTGCATCATTATACTGTTTTAAGAAAAATAATCCTTAATGTTATTAAAATTGATGCTTCTTTGGGAAAGCAGTAGGTTGTCTGTAGATGTGATTTACCTAGGACGTGACCAACTCATAGAGCAGCTGTACTTAAAACAGATAAAATTTGACCTTTACCCTGAGACTGCAGAAGAGATGGATGATTTATGTTTTTGCTATTCAGACTGGATTGATGAAATGGACTCCAAAAGAACTACAGAATGTGTTAAGACACCTAGAGGCATCAAGAAATGTCCACATGCACACAGAGTAACGTACAAGCAAGATCTAGCAAACTCAGACTGAGGAAGTGACATTTAGACAACATTCTTTCCGTAAGCATATCTAGTTTTGCCCATCTGACCTTTTGCATTGAGAGTCAACAATCATTTGGGTCTCCAAGACCTCCAAGAGGGTATGTACAGTCCTAATTCCATCACTTACTAGCTCTGTGATCTTCGAAAAGTTACTGAATCTCTTTAAGT
The DNA here is from genome assembly GCA_004026745.1 of Myrmecophaga tridactyla. Classification (NCBI taxonomy): domain Eukaryota; kingdom Metazoa; phylum Chordata; class Mammalia; order Pilosa; family Myrmecophagidae; genus Myrmecophaga; species Myrmecophaga tridactyla. The sequence continues at coordinate 12,126 of PVIY010043009.1, forward strand.
TTCAGTTCCTTCATCTCTAAACTGTAGATAATATTATCTAACTCATAAGATTGTTGTGAGGGTCTTCTGAGATGTCCCAAATCTAGCACATAAGAAGGACTCAAATTCATCAGTAAGAATAGCTAATGTTCGCCAAGCACTTTTCACGTGTCAGACACTTCCTATGAAATAACTCACTTAAATACTTAGAGTAGTAACATGAGATAGATGCTGCTAATATTTCAGTTTTACAGATAAGTAGTTTGAGGCAGGGAGGGTAAGTAATTTGGTTGAGGTCATAATGCCTATAATTGTGTGGTTGGGATTCAAACCTTGACAGTTGGCTCCAGAGGTCGTGCTCTCATACGCTAGTAGTTACCATGGTATTCTTAAAACAATGTATGAGGGAAAATAAAGACACTGGGTAAATTGCATGCAGAGTGACTCCTAATTGTACACACAAACATAGAGGAAGAGAGATTATCCCAGCTTTAGAAAGAGGAAAGGGACAGAGAGGTGGGTGAAGAAGGGTCAGGTGAGCAAGATGTTTCAATTTCAGTATCTTTGGGAAATGTGAGGAGTTTATGTTCCCAGTATCTGAAGTCAGAGTCACAATATCCTAGGTGTGAGACTGGACAAGTACCAGGTTATGAAGCGCCTTGTGCAATGTGAAAAGGGGTTAATTTCTTATCCTACAGGTTGAAGAAGAGTCAAGGAGAGGTGAGAGATGGAGAGGTGAGTCTGAGCCCAGGTACATCATTTGAACCCTTAGATCCAGCTGTAGTTTTCCTTTGAAGTTCTGAGTTAGGTAAGCTAATGCCTTTTTTTGATATGCTTATCCGAATAGGAGTTGAACTTCTGTCACTTGCAATGAAAAGAATCTTGACAAATCAATCAGTTGAGAGAATATATGATATATATGAAGAAAATATGATTTAGGGTAATGGTACTATAAACAGAGACAAGAGTAGAAATTAGAAAACTAGCTAGTGATTTTAAAGGGCCAATGGAGCAGCCGATTTTCTTTTGGGGAATATCTGTCCTCTATCATGTGTAGTCCTGGAAGAGCTATTAATCAAAGGGCCCTGCCTCCTTTTGGCCAAAAGCAGATCTCAATCTATGCAAAGAGGCCCTTTATTCTGGTGATTTGAGTTGTAACAATGTGACCCAAGGATGGAAAAATTTTTTTTCCACCCATTCATGTCAGTAACAAGACTTGATGAGGCCCTCGGGATATTTCTGCTACTGAGACTTCTGGTGTTGCCTGTTTCTAACCTCTCAAGCTTAATTCTTCAACCCTCCTCCTTCAGTTCAGTGAGTGACCCTTCTTATAATAAAATTTCACTTCTACTTTAGTTAATTTATGTTGCTTACAGTCAAAGATCCTGAGGGAGAGAGAAATTGGTCCAGGAAATGATGTATTGCAAATGACAGACCATAAAATGTAGAACTTGTTGAGTTGAATGAAATGCAGAGAGGGCCCCTTTACACTCCTGGAAAATTTGCAATCCTTTTCATGATGTTTGAATCAATTAGCCATTCCTTGAGGCCTTCACTAAGGATCTATAAGAGAAAGACCAGCTAGGGTTGAAGCTAGCCCACTAGTAAAAAGATAATGATAACCAGAAAAAATATGGCATAAACCCCTCTCTTTAGTACAGCAATAAGCCCTGTGAATACCACAAGAGGCAACAAAAGGAGAACTCTGAAAGGTGGTTAGAATGCACACTGGTTTGGGACTCCATTCTGGATGACAAACACATTGGCCCAGTTCCAGAATTTCCAGACCCCTGACCAGCAACAGAAGGCAGTCCAGCCAGGTCATTCCTCCTGCAGATCAAATTTGAATCCATCTGACAGTATCATATGAGCTGGACACCACCAGAATGGGGGATTGATCTGCAGCCCTGACAACAATGAGCAGCTTCCTTGATGAGCCTGAGACTCTCTTCCCTGTCCAGAAACAGCAGCTAGGGTTGGCTGAGCTAATAAGTACTGAGCTACTAAAAGACTGGCCTGGGAAGCCTCTTTGCCCCAAGGGCCTGAGACTTCCCACCCTTGCCCAGAGATGCCAGGATAGTTGGGGGGCATTAATGGGGTGGGGGGGGTGGGGGTACTGCCACAAGAACCAGCTCATGAAATGCTTCCTATCTCCCACAAACAGAGGGAATTCCACTGCAATTACCTAGCTAGAAAAGCTTTTTTTGTGCCTGTGGGCCTGAGTTTCCCTTCTCCAGCTGAGACACATTCAGTGGTTCAGCCTAGTGAAACCCTTTCCACAGTCTAAGCACCAGTCTCAGAAGCCCCAGAAGCAACATGTAAATAAACAAAAATAACACAGCAAAGGCTTTGAAAAGTAAATGCTCATTTACTTTTTTTTGGAATCAAAGTCCACAAAAGTGGGTCAGAACTTGCATTCTAAGTCTAAACAGGGTGCTAAAATAAAAGATTTAGCAAGAACCCAAAGTCTTATAAAATAATAGACAAAAAGCCCAGGATACAAATGAAATCATCTGTCATACCGAGAATCAGGAAAATTACAATTTAAATGAGAAAAGATAATCAACTGATGCCCACACTCGCATTCCTCAGATGTTGGAATTATCTGACAAGATTTTAAAGCAGCTACATGAAAATGTTTCAATGAAAATGCTTGAAACAAATGAAAAAATTAGAAAACCTCAACAAATAAATAGAAAGTTACAAAAAAGAACCAAATAGGAATTATAGAACTGAAAACTACATAAGCATAAATTAAAAAAAAAAAACTCATTGGATGGGTTCAACAGTACAGTGGAGATGATAGAGAATAGAATCATTAAATTTTAGTGCAGATCAATAGAACCCATCCAATCTGAACAGAAGAGAGAAAGTAGACTCAAAGCACTGAACAGAACCTTGGGTATCTAGGACAAAAACAAAAGAGCCAACATTCATATCATGAGAGTTCCAGAAGAGGAAAAGAAATGGGGATGAATGACTATTTGAGGTAGCAATAGCTGAAGTCTTCTGAAACGTGGCAAATATACTGAGGTACAGATTCAAGAAGCTGAGTCAACCCCAAATAAGAGAAACCCAAAGAAATACACACAATCCCAAGCACATCATAATTAATCTTTTTTTTTCATAATTAAACTTTGGCAAATTTAAGACAAAGAAAAATCTTGAAAGCAGCCAAAGACAAACAATGCTTTAGCTTTAGGGAACATTTTTTTAAATGACAGATTTCTCATCTGAACACTTGGAGGCCAGGAAGAAGAAGAACATTTTTCAAGTGCTGAAAGAAAAGAATTGTCAACCATCTATTTTTTATGGGGCAAAACTATCCTTAAGATATGAAAAAGAAATTAAAGAATTCTATGATGGAAGAAAATCAGTAATATTCGTTGCTAGCAAATCTATCTTTAAAGATTACCTAAAGAAAATTCCTCATTCAGAAAGGAAAATATGAAATAAGAAATATTGGAAGCTCAGGAAGGAAGAAGAAACAATGTAAAGAATAGAAATATGGGTTCACATAATAGATTATCAATCTTCTCAAATATTTTATAGATCATAATTGATGATTGAAATGAAATCTATAATTTCATCTGATTCTCACGACAATGCCATTTAAAAGTGAGGAAGGTAAAGGGAACTAAACTGGAGAGGTTTCCAGATTTCACATGAAGTGGTAAAATGTTTCTGCCAGTAGACTATGACAAGCCACATATGTATATTTAAATACCCAGAGAAACCTCTACTAAATCTATACAAAGATATGTTCTCAAAAACCCCATGAATAAATAAAGCTGGATTAATTTTAAAAAGTTCCAAAGGAAAAAAGATGAGAAATTGAGGACCAAGAACCAGAGGAAACAAATAGGAAATAAGTAAAATGGCAGTCTTAGATTCTAACATGTCAATAATGATCTTAAATATAAATGGTCTAAACATATTAATTAAAGGCAGAGATTGGCAGAATGGATAAAAAAGAATGCCCTCAATATACAATGTTTACAAGAATGTCACTTGAAATTCAATGACATAGGTAGATTGAAAGTGAAAGGATGGAATGACATAATGAAAGGATTCAATAACATAGATTGAAAATAAAAGGATTGAAAAAGATATATCATGCCAATATTAAGGGAGATATATCAAGAGCAGCCATATTTATATCTTATCCAGTAAACTTCAGAGCAAAGAAAATTCCTAAGAAGGAGTTACATTATGGAATGATGAAAGAATCAACCTTTCAGGAAGACACAATGATTTTAAATGTGTACACACCAAACAATATTGCTGAATGGAGAAATAGACAAATTTCCAATTATAGTTCAGTACTTCAACATTCTCCTCTCAACAACTGGGATATATTCTCAAGAACATCAGAAAGGATAGAAGATATGAATGATACAAATCAGACAACAGTATCTAACTGATATATAAAAACTCCACCCAATAATAGTGGAATACACATATTTTTCAAGTGCCCATGGAACGTTATATAATATAGATCACACCTTAGGTCGTAAAATAAACTTCAATGATTTTAAAAGAGTTGAAACCGCAGACTGTGTTTTCTGACAATGGTGGACTCAAAGTAGAAATAAATAAAAAAAGACAACAGGAAAATCTCTAAACATGTGGAAATTAAATGATAAACTTGTAAATAATTCATGTATTAAAAAGAAAGTCACAAAGGAAATTAAAAATATATAGAATTAAAATGAAACTATATTAAAATATGTCAGATGCAGCTGAAACAGTTCTGAGAGGGAAATTTATAGCATAAATGCTTGCATTGGCAATGAGGTGTGTTGGGGTCTCCAAGATCACCCCAGATTTGGTCAGTATACTGATTCCTTAATCATTAGAAAGTACTTCTAGCCTCACAGGATTAAGAAATCAGTATACTCACAGTTATCATTTATTAATATGAAAGAATACAAAGAAAGATCAGCAGAGATAAAAGGTAAATGGGGTGAAGTCTGGAGGAAATCAGGCACAAGTTGCTAAGTGTCTTCTCCCAGTGGAGACACACAGGACACACTTCATTCCTCCAGAAATGAATTGTGCTAACACATGGGGAATGTTTTCTCCCAGGGAAGCTTGTATGAGCCTAAGGATCTAGGCTTTATAATGGGGGGTGATGATAGAGGTATATTATGTCTGTGTGAGTGACTACAATTACTGAAACTCTAGGACCCCAGAAGAAAAGCCGGTGTCCACCATAAAGCATGCTGTTTGCACAAATATCTTGACAACCTAGTACAATGTGATTCAGACTCAGGTGTGGAAGAATTCTCAGCTTGAGCATTCAGAGTTCAATGTCCAGGACTTGGTCAAGGATCAGTCACTAAACAAATCCTTCTTGAGAAGGTACAAGGTTTGAGCAATGCAAATCTATTGTGTTAACCTTTTCCTGTACATGAAGAAATACTTTTCGTCAATGATCTAATTTTCTAACTCAAGAAAGTAGAAGAAGAAGAGTAAAATAAACCCAAAGTAAGTAGAAGGAAGAGGACAATATGATCAGAGAAGAAATCAATGAAATTGAAAATAAGAAAATAGAAAAAATAAACTAAAACTTGGTTAAGAAAAATGGTTAAAACTCTAACAAGATTAACAAACATAATAAGAGAGAAATCATACATCATCAACACAGGAATACAATCATTATATATCCTGAAGTCATAGTAAAGCAGTAAGAGAATACTAAAAACATCTTTATGCTCATAAATTTGACAACTTAAAAGAAATGGACAAATACATTAAAAAATCAGGCATTAATCAAACAAGATGAAATAAGTAATTGGAATAGCCTTAAAAATGTTGAAAATGAGAATTCATAATTATAAAGCTACAGAGTAAGAAATCTCCAGACACAGATGGTTTCACTGAAGATACACACAAAACGTTTAAAGAAAAATTAACCCTAATTTTACACAGTCTCTTCCAAAAAATAAACAGGAGAAAAGACTCTCTAACTCATTTTACTAGGCCAGCATATACTTTATACTAAAACCACCCAAAGACATAAGAAAAAAAATATTTTTAGCTCAATATGTCACATGAAATAGACACAAAAATCCTCAACAAAATATTAGGAAACCAAACAATCTAACAATTTTTTTTAGTTTTACTTTTTTTTTTAAACTTTTTTTATTGTATAGTATAACATATATACAAAGCAATAGTTTTCAAAGCATTCTTCAAAAGTAGTTACAGGATAGATCCCAGAGTTTGTCATGGGCTACCATAAAATCCTGTCAAATTTTTCCTTCTAGCTGCTCCAGAATATAGGAGGCTAGAGGGCTTAAATACTTTTTATTACCACAATCAACTATTATTGTTGAAACATTTATCACTCCCTTCAGTTTTGTCAATGTCTGTCTCATGTAGTTTGGAGCTCTTTGATTGGAAACATAAACATATATGATTGCTGTATCTTTAATTAGTATATAGTGTTCTTCTTTGTCTCTTATGAGGTCTTAACATTTAAAGTCTATTTTGTCTGATATTAATATAGCTACTCCTGCTTTCTTTTGGTTACAACTTGTGTGGAAAATCTTTTTCCATCCTTTCACATTCAATCTATTTGTATTCCTGTGTCTAAGATGGGTCTCTTGCAAGCAGCATATAGCTGGATTGTGTTTCTTAATCCATTCTGCCAATCTGTATCTTTTAATTGGTAAATTTAGTCCATTAACATTCAAAGTTATTATGAAAATGTGTTTCTTGATTCCACCATTTTATCTTTTTTATTTTATTTGTCAGATCTATATTATCTTTTCCCTCTTTGTCTTTGTATTATTTAAATTACCCTTAGCGGTACTCTTCAATTCTGTGCCCTCCTCCAGACCTCCCTCTCCTGTCTTTTTTTTTTTTCAGCCGGCAGAACTCCTTTTACTATTTCTTGTAGGGATGGTCTCTTGTTGACAAATTCTTTCAGGACTTCTTTGCCTGTGAAAACTTTAATCTGTCCCTCAATTTGAAGGACAATTTGTCTGGTACAGAATTTTTGGCTGGAAGTCTTTCTCTTTCAGCATCTTGAGTATATCATACCACTGCCTTCTTGTCTCCAGTGTACTGGTTGTATAGTCTGAAGTCAGTCTTTTTTGATTTCCCTTGTATGTAGTAGATTGTTTTTCTCTTTCCACTTTCAGGATTTCCTGCTTCTTTTCAACAATTTGGTAAACTGATTAGTATGTGCCTTGGGGAAGGTCTATTTGGATTTATTCTGTTTGGAGTTCTTTGGGCTTCTTTGATTGTATATTTACGTCCTTTATGAGGGATGGGAAATTTTCCCCCATTATATCCTCAACCACTCTTCCTAGCCTTTTACTCCTCTTTTCTCCCTCTGGGACACCAGTGATTCTTATATTTGTGCATTTTGTTCTGTCTATCATTTCTGTGAGTTTCCATTTAATTGTTTTTCCATCTTTTTGCCATTTGCTGTTCTGAATCTTCGAAGTCAGTTATCCTGTCCTCTATATCACTTACTCTTTCTTCTGTCTCTTCAAATCTGGTGCCTTGTGCCTCTGGTATGTTTTTTATTTGGTCAACAGAGTCTTTCATCTCCATGATTTCTGCTATTTTTGTATTTATTCTCTCAAATTCCTCTTTGTGCTCTTCTACTGTCTTCTTGATCTCTTTATGTTATTTGCTATCCCACTTATTTTATTAAGTAGAGTTATATGAAAATCTTTGATTAGTTTTTCCAGCATACGTGTCTCCTCTGGTGTTTTAATTAGGTTATTAGGCAGGGCTATATCTGTCTGCATTGTGATATGCTTAGTGATCTTCTGCTGTCATTGTTACATTTAAATATCTTGATTGATTTACTTTGGGAGTTGATTTCTTTCAGTAGTCTAAGGCCTTGTGTTTGTGGGATGGTTGTAAAGCAGGGAGTAGGGCACAGGGTGGAGCACTCAGTATGGTGATTTGTTTCAAGGTAGGTATGGGCAGAGGTTAGGGATGTTACGCTGATGCTTGTGAATGTGGGTGCCCAGCAGCCAGGGAGGATAAAGCTGTGTGGGTGCACCAGTCTGGGGGGTGGAACCCTGGTCTAAGGCACAGGGCCCTCCATGCACATGTGAGAGCTGTGGCAACAGGTCGGCATTATGCCTTCATGGATTAGGGGTAGTTGTGACCAGGCTGTGCAGGTTGACACTTTCTCAGAGCTGGGAAGTGAGGCTGAGGGCTGTGCACATGCATGGTTCTAGGACTGCTGTAAAGTGCATTTCTCAGAGCTGAATGACATGATTGGGGGCCCCTGCCCATGCATGGGTCTGGGAGTGCTGGAAATGGATGTGCTGAGCTCAGGGAGGGCAGGGTCAGGCTGTGCGACACTATGGGTAGGGTCAGTGGTAGCCTAGGTATGGAAGTTAGTGCCTGCAAACTTTATGCATTGACAACATCTGTAGGGAACAGGGAGGGGGAGGTAGTGCTTAGGAGGGGTACAGGAGAGGTGGGTTGAGCTGCACCTGGGGTGGGG
>PVIY010043010.1:0-14227 GCA_004026745.1 Myrmecophaga tridactyla
TTTTATAAATGTTTCAAGAGAATTTGAATAGTTTACTCTCTATTCTATGTATTTATCTATTATTGCTTATATTTTTTTCATTTACATCTTCAAAAACCTTGCTTCTTTTCTGTCAGCTTGATACATCAGTTTCTGAAAAGAACGTGGTAAAGGCGACTGTGAGGATTGTGTTTTGTAAATTTCTTTTCTCCTGTCTCTAATGATATTTGTTCTACAAATCGTGTGGTTATTTTGTTTGAAACAAATATTCATGCTTGTATCTTCTTGGTGAAGTGTACCATTTGTCAACTTAAAATATTCACCTTTGTTGTAGTTAATACTCTTTCAAAATTCTACTTTGTCTGATATTATTAACCATTCTTGCTTTATTTGAATGATACAGGATACTGTTTATATTCCTCTGTTTTGAAGCTTTTAATTCATTTCCACAGCAAAATTGTAACCAAGAAATTAGGATTTAAGGGATGATCTTGAATCATTACATAGATATTCCATTTTGGTTTCTTGTATATTGGAGCAGACAGAGGGAAATACCTGACATACCTAAATTGTAAACAAGCTGTCTTTATATCTGATGATGATTGTATAGTCTTTATCTTCTGCCCCTGTAATCATAAAAGCCTTGTGACTAATCTTCATTTGTACCCAGTTATCCAGTTTTTCAACTTTAGAGTCTTGTGATCACTAAAGACAATCCCTAATACTTATTATTGAAGGGCCTTGGGTCAGCCTAGAACTAACCCACCCCAAGTCCAAAGCTATCTTGATAATTGAGACTGGATCTAACCAAAGTGGGCCTGCCTGGTATGCACAGTAGCTTAGACTTAAACCTACAAGTCACCTATACCTTATTCCACCATTTTCTTACATATATTCTATGACTAAGCATGTAATCATCCTGTGCATGCTCAATAATCAGATCACCTCTAGTTACATCATCTGGGGTCACTCAATATACTAAACTCTGTCCATCTTTTTCTTTAATAAAACTATCAGAATTACTGCAGTTTGGAGAGGCAGATTTTGGGCTGCTAGATCATCTGCTCTCCTACTACACACGTAGTAATAAACTCTTTCTCTCTTTGAAACTCTGGTTTCTTAGGAATTGGTTATTGAGTGTGTTGGGCAAGAGAAACCATGCCCTTTGTCTGGTAACAAAATGGTGGAGGGTAGGAGAAGAGAGAGTGTGTTTAACCTGGGTAGGTGAAGAATAAAACTGTCTTTGTAGGAGAAATAAGTGAAGTGATTCAGGTGGGAAACACCTCAGGAAGACTATGGTCTTGAGATGTGAGAGCAATAAGAGTGCAGTTTCCAAGGCAGCTGAAACAACTGGTACCTGAGGTCTGCATTTTCTGAATCATCTGCTTAGAGGCTGCAGGCTCCAGCTCTGTGAAGAGATGCCAGAAAAAAGAAGGGTGCAGGCCCAGAACCATGGGGAAAGCCTGTAGACCACTCCCAGAAATAATCCCCTCCTTCATTTGGCCCTGGACACATAGCTTGCCTCTCAGTGCCTCCCAGGAATCGTGAAGTGTTTTACTACTGCAAGAACTAACATTTTAATGTCAAAATATGGCAAAGGGACGGAGGTGGGGGAAAGGTCAGTTGCACTCCTTGCCACTGCTCTCTGGTCTGGTGAATGTCTCTTGGAAGGCTTCTAAGGATTTTCACATGCATGGTGCTAATGGAAAGCAGACCAACAACTTTTTGTAGGTTTTACTATTGTTTTTCGATTCTTTTCAGAAAAATCCTCCCTCTTATGCCTGTACCTGGGACCGACTGCCCCTCTAGTTCCCCTCCCTGCCTGGTTCTCACACAAATATCAAAAACTCACGATGTTGAGACCCCAGAAAATTCCACCATCCTCTTTCACCAAAAATTCCTCTCAGTGACCCAGCAAGCTTTGTCTGCTCTTTGAGGGAAGCTGAGTGACCTCACTCTTTCCTGCCAGTAGTAGATTATCAGATAGCAATGGGTATTGTTTCTGAGGAGAAGGTTAACAGGTTAAGTAGGTTAGTGAAAGTGAAGAGTTTAACCAAGAAGGCTTTGATCAAAGTTAACAGAGTTCAACTAAAACTGTCTCTCAATAAGCACAGTATTTTCTTGATTTGATATCAATAAAGAGGGAACTAGGCCAGTGATTTGTAGGTCAGTGACTCCAATGCATCATATTGACTTGAATGAATGGAAATATTACCTTCCCAAATCAGCAGACGTGGGGCCAGATCCTAACATCACCACTGACTTTTCCTATTATCATAAACAAATTAGTAAATCAGTATGTGCTCCAACCCTACCAAAAGGAGGGTTGGTCATATATGCCCTGTCTTTCCCAAAGGGTTGTTTTGTAACAATATGAAGATGATTGAAGAAGGGCTGGATAGTGTGGCATGACAAGAGCTAGACAGAAGCTTGCCAGCCTTATTACTACCAGGTCCAAGAAACAGGCTTCTTCAGCTGGGCCTCTGGGCTTCCTCATTCATGATGTAAGCAAATAACCTCTTGTTAAGCTGTGTATTCCACATACTCATACAGTGTATACTCATTGATTTTGTAGTACAGACATGGACTTGCTGATCTTTTATTCTATATACTAGTTGAAGATATGAGGTGCTGTTTTGAACCTGTACAAGCTTGACACCTTTATTATTTTTATTGAAGTATGGATTACATCTGGAAAAGTGTATAATTGCAAAAGTATAGTTCAGTTACTTTTCACAAATTGAACATATCCATGTAACCAATACTGAGACAGAAAAATAGAGCATAAGCCCATTCTAGAATCCCTTCTTGTGCCTCCTTCTATAACCAAGAAGTTAGGATTTAAGGGACAATTATGACTACTAAATCATTATATAAATATTCCTCTTTTCTTTCTCTGGTATATTACAGTTGAGAGAAAAATACCTGAAATTTCTGAATAGTAATTCAGCTACCCTGATGTCTAATTAAGATCATAAAAGCCCTTATTTTGTGCTTTTGTGATTGTGAAAGCTATTGCTTCCTTTTCTCAAAGTAACTTGTAGCAGCAAAGGGCCTTATAGAAGAACTTGAGTCAGCCATTAACTGGTTCCAGCCCCAAGTTCACGCCTTTACATTCGTGAATTGTTCTTGCTTACACACACACTACTATAGTGGCTATTCTAGGAAGCCCTGTAGGTACTTACATATTGAAATCAAACTGTTTCTCTTTCTGCTTAGACTTGCTCTTTGAAATTGTAATAACTTCATCTCCCCTTATTAGAATCCATAGAAACCTTGAACTCCCTACACTCAGGGAGACAGATTTTCGGGCAGCTAAGGCCATCTGTTCTCCTGCTTCGTGACTAGAAATAAACTCTCCTTCTGAAAGCCCAGTGTCTCAGGAATTAGTCACTTGAGCCATTAGGCAGAGAATTCACTGCCTTTGTCCCTGTTACTAATCAACCCTTTCTTCCAAAGGCAATCCCTATCCTGATTTCCATTGCCACAAACTGATTTCCCTAGTAGGTCTTCGGAAGAATAGACATGCTACTTCCATGAAGTTGCTAACAACCCTTACACCATTATGATGTCAGAGAGCCCCCAGAAGTCCTTGGAGAGATTGGGACCTCAACCAGGGGCCTATGCCATGAAGATTCTTGACTCAGTTGCAGAAAGAATTCAAGGACTAGTCTGTATGTACATCAAAGAAAAGTTTAATGCTTAGCAAAAGTACATGATTGAAGGGGGTGAGAAGGGCATTCCCCAAGGGAGGAGAGGGGCCCCAAGGTTGGGATTCCTGCATTATAAGGACTTGGAGGGGCCCTTCCCCTTTTGGTTATGCTAATGAAGGATAGATGAGCTGTACCTTTCATTGGTTCTTTTCGGGTGCCACAGGAGTGAGGACTGGGTGTGCCCACCACAAAAGTAACTTCCTGTTGTGTTCTTTGCTGGTTACAGGTCTTAGGGTCGCTTTCCCCTCCCTCCTTCCCTATCTAACTGCCTCAGTTACAGATCAGATATTGATCTGTGCTATATGTGCTTCTTGAAAAATTGATAAAGGTTGGGGGAGAGGTGGTTGGAGTATAAAAGTAGAAGCAGAAGATAGAACTGGAAATTATCTTCTCCATAAAATGTTGTTGATTAAGACTAAAATACCATTTCTAGGAGGCATATGATCTTGAATTATTTCAGGGTGGGGAGCGTTATGAAATTTGAACTATTGTGATTCATTTGTCTTGGATAAATTGCAGAACACCATTTACAGAACATTAAAAAAAAAAGAAAAGCATTTTCTCTGTGGCTTTACTTGAGACTTGTCTATACTTGGAAAACGTTAAAGATGGACAGTATATTATTATCATTTTAGATTTTTGAAAGCCCTTTTACCATGCTATTCTCAAGTACAACAAAATCCAAATACAAGATCTTGCCCAGTTCACCAATACATTTCCTAAATGGTGATGGGAGGGCTGGGACAGGAGACAGTGGGCTGCAGCGGGCCAGGGACTGTGTGCCAAGTGCTGCAACGCAGGAAACCTAGTTCCCTTTCCTTTCCCCCATAGCAAATCCTCAACTACATTCCATCATCTGACTGGGTTGGCCACAGTTGTGGTTGTTTCCAAAATGAAGATGGAATCTAGTCATACCAGGATGTAGTATTTTCTAGAACTGCTGTTCCTCTGGGCACTATTTTTAGAAATATTGTAATAATAACTTTTTTTAAATGCAGTCTATAAGCATGTTGGAAATTGTAATATTAACCTTTCAATGTAAACTTCAAAGCTGGAAGCAGACTGTAATGAGAGCTCCTAGTCTCACAAAAGAGAAATATGTAAATGTAAAGTCTGCAGTAGTATATAAATGTAAAATTTGCACCCAGACCTGAATAAGCCATTCATCTGTGTCCCTAGATTAGGAGGCATCTTTCCCAAGTATCACAAGATGCAAATCCTGAAGAAAGTAGGATAAACTACTGAAATTCTCCAGAAGTCTGTTATCTGTTAACTACCATGATTATCTGTTACTGATGAGTATAAAAGCTGACTGGGGAAATCGCCTCAGTCTTCCCACTGGTGCTGGAGTAAATAAGTCTTTTTTCTCCTCAGCCCTATTCGGTGTGACTCTTATTGGTCACAAGAGCAACAAACTCAGATTTGGGAAGTGTCCCTTCTACAATATTGCATAGGCACTCAGCCTCTCCAGAGCATCAGCTAGTTCCATTCCCCAACCCTATATTATTGACAGCCTCTTCCAACATGAAAAAAGTTAGAATGGGCATAGCCCAAATACCCCTAAGAGTGGGAGAGAGATCAAAAGTGTGGGAAAAAAAAGAAAGTGATGGTGGAATTATACAGAGAAGGTAGGGTTTAACAAACGATTATATTGGTATTTCTTGTAGTCTCTAGTATCTTAGAGCAGCTAAAAGTAAAAACCTAAAATTGTGGAATTGCAACCCATACCAAACTCTGAAATCTATTTTACAATCATTGTTGTGCTGTGCTTTGAAATGTATTGCTTTTTGTATATATGTTATTTTTCACAAAAAAGAAAAAAGTCGATTGTTATGATAAAAAAGTATCTATTCCTTTTAGCTTCCAATGTTCTGGAGCTGCTAGAAGGAAAAAATCTGAGATGATGGTATGGTAGGTAGCCCATGACAAACTCTGGGATATGTACTGTAACTATTTGTTGAAAAGTTTTGAAAACTTGCTTTTTTCTTTCTTTGCTTTATATGTATTATACAATAAAAAAGCAAAAAAAAAAAAAAATTCAAAGCAAGCAGAGAAAAGGAAATGTTATATTTAAAAGCACAAATAGATAAAACTAATAAAATAAAAATAGAGAAAATCAAGGGGAAAAAAAACTTGTTCTTTGAAGAGATTCGTAAAATTGATAAACCTGTATCTAATTTTTTTTGTTGTTTTTTAAATAGTTTTATTGAAATATATTCACATATGATATACTCATCCAAAGTATGCAATGAATGGTTCACAGTGTAATCATATAGCTGTGCATTCATCACTACAATCAATTTTAGAATATTTCCATTACTTTCTCCTCCCTCAAAAATAAAAAGAACACCCAGAACATCCCATATCCCTTATCGTCCCACTCCTATTTACTTTTTGTCTTTATTTTCTTACTCATCTACCCATACACTGGGTAAAGGAAGTACCAGTCACAAAGTTTTCACAATCACATGGTCACACTGTAAAAGCCGTATACAATCATCACCAAGAATCAGGAGTGGGCCATGGTGGCTCAGTGGCAGAGTTCTTGCCTGCCATACCAGGAGACCTGGATTCGATTCTTGGTGCCTGCCCATGCAAAAAAAAGAATCAAGGGGGTGGGCCACAGTGGTTCAGCAGGCAGAGTTCTTGCCTGGCATGCTAGAGACCAGGGTTTGATTCCTGGTGCCTGCCCATGCACAAAAAAAGAAAAAGAAAAAAGAATCAAGTCTACTAGATTGATTGCAACATTTTCAAGCATTTCCTTCTAGTTATTTTAATACACTAGAACTAAAAAGGAATATCTCTATCATGCATAAGAATAACTTCCAGAATGACCTCTTGACACTATTTGAAATCTCTCAGCCACTGAAACTTTTTGTTCATTTATTTTCCCCCTTTTGTCAAGAAGGCTTCCTCAATCCTATAATACTCAGGGTAGGCTCATCCCTGAGAATTATTTCCCATGTCGCCAGGGAGATTTACACCCGTGGGAGTCATGTCCAATGTAGTAGGGAAATTCTATCTAAATTAAACAAGAAAAAATAGAAGACACCATTTTCGAATATTGGGAATGAAAAAGAGGACATCATTAAAGACCTTATAGCCATTTAAAAGGATAATAATGAATATTAAAAACAACCCAATGCCTATAAATTCCACAAGTGGGATGAATTAAACGAATTTCTTGAATGATATAAACTGCCAAAACTTACTCAAGAAAATACAGTTAATCTAAATCTTCTTTTATCTATTAAATAATTGAATTTTAGTTAGAAACCTTCCAAAAAGGAAAATTCCAGACCCAGATGCTTTCACTGACCAATTCCACAAAATATTTAAGAAAGAAAGAAAACAAGATACACAATCTTTTCTAGAAAATAGAAGAAGAGGTAACAATTCTTACATCATTTTAGGAAGTCAGCATTGCCCTGATACCAAAACTAGAGAAAGACAGTACAAAGAATACTATGGACCAATACACATCACAAACAGATGCAAAAATCATCAAAATATTAGCAAATCAAGTCCAGCAATATATAAAAAGACGATATATAAAAGCAGCCAAGTAAAGTCTATGCTGGCATAAAAGGCTGGTCCAACATTAGAAAATCAATCAGTACATTTCACTGTACTGAAAGATTAAAGAAGGAAAATTTCATGATCATCTCATGCTGTTGAAAAATTTTTGATAAAGTTCAAAATCCCAAAATCCATTATGATTTTAAAAATAAAGCTCTCAGCTTATTTATAGTGCAGCTATTATGGAAGACAATTTGATGATTCCTCAGAAAATTAAGTATAGAATTACCATATGCCTTGGAAATCACACTTCTAGGTATATACCCAAAATAATTTAAAATAGGGACTTGAACAGATATTTGCACACCAATGTTCATAGTGGCATTATTCACAATTGTCAAAAGATTATCCAATAATCCATCAACTGAGAATAGATCAACAAAATGTAGTATATACACAGAATGGAATATTATTCAGTTGTAAAAAGGAATGAAGTCTGACATGTCACAAAATGGATAAGGCTTTAAGACATCATGTTGAGTGAAATAAGTCAGACACAAAAGGACAAATGTTATATGATCTCACTGATATGAAATAATTAGAATAAGCAAACTCATAGAGTCAGAACCTATAATATTAGTTACCGGGGACAGGGTGGGAATGGAGAATGGGAAGTTAAGGCTTAAAATGTACAGAGTTCCTATTTAGAATGATGGAAATATTTTGGTAAAGGACAGTAGTGATGGAAGCACAACACTGTGAATGTAATATTCAGACACTAAATTATGTGTCTGAATATGATTTAGAAGGGGGATATTCAGTTATATATATGGTAACAGAATAAAATAAAATAATTCATGGAACTGCAGTACACAGTGAACCCTAAATTAAACCATGGACTCTTGTTAATAGTACAATTATAAAAATGTGCTTTCATCAATTGTAACAAATGTTCCACACCAATGCAAGTTCTTGATGATAGGGAGGTATTTAGGAAACCTGTGTTTTAGCATGATTGCTCTGTAAACCTACAACTTCTCTAATAAAGAAAAAATAAGTTCAACAACAACAACAAAAAAACAATCGTAAGCATAGTGGATATATCTGGCATGTAGTGGGTGCTCAATTAATATATATTTTTAATGAATAGATGTGCAATTTGTTTTTTTAATATACTTACATTTCAAGATATGTTCTTCTGGGTATGTTATTAACATGGTCTTAATATGACAGGATAACAATTAGCCATGAGCATAAGTGGCTAAGAAATGACCTAGATGGCTAGAAGCAGCCAAACAAACTTAAAACATTATTGTTGAGTAATAGTTTACCGTAAGAATGGTTATGTGAAAGATATATACATATATGCAGATGTACTCTCTATAAGATTATTTTACCTATTAACTACCTTATATTAAATCATTCAATAATGCTTGAATTAGTTGAATAAGGTGAATATGTAAAATCAATGATACCTGTTTGATATTGCTTTGCCACTCACAGAGGAAGATTTGCAATTTTGCTTTATCTTTAAGGTGTCATGAAAAGTTTATAGGTATGTATTTAGTTCCAAATGTGTTATTTTTGCCAAATCTACCATCTACTTAATATTGTGGTGAGGACTCCAGACTTAAAGAAAATGGTCTACTACTTACTGTGCTATATGCAATAAACCAATCAAACATTCTGGAGAAAAAAAAAAAAGAATGGTTATGTGCCCTTTTAGCTGTGTGTTTTAGTTATTAAGCTGCCAGAATGCAATATACCAGAAATTGATGGCTTTTAAAAAGGGCAATTTATTAAGTTGCATGTTTACCGTTCTAAGGTCATGAAAATATCCAAATTAAGGCACCAATAAAGGTTACCTTCAATCAAGAAAGGCTGATGAAGTTTGGGGTTTCCTCTCTCAGTTGGGATGGCACATGGTATCTGGGATGGCACATGGTGACGTCTACTAGCTTTTTCTCCTGGCTCCTTGTTTCATGATGCTACCCAGAGTTGTTTTCCTTCTTCATCTCCAAAGGTCTCTGGCTGTGTGAACCCTGTTGGTTCTGGTTGCTCTTTCCAAAATGGTTCCCTTTTAAAGAGCTCGAGTAAGCAACCCCACCTTGAACGGGTGGAGACACAGCTGTATGGAAATCAAACGTTACCCCCCACAACTGGGTGGGTCATATCTCCATGGAAACAATAAAAAAGATTCCACCTGGCAATATGAACGAGGATTAAAGGACATGGCTTTTCTGAGGTAATTAATATCAAACCAGCATACTGTGATATTTA
Source organism: Myrmecophaga tridactyla (assembly GCA_004026745.1). Classification (NCBI taxonomy): domain Eukaryota; kingdom Metazoa; phylum Chordata; class Mammalia; order Pilosa; family Myrmecophagidae; genus Myrmecophaga; species Myrmecophaga tridactyla. The sequence goes on from PVIY010043010.1 coordinate 9,492, forward strand.
AATGGGCACTGTATTATTTTTGGAAGGTAGGCTTCTAGTGGAGCATTAATTTCTTATAACTTTGCCAAATGGAATATGCTTGCACACGTGGGTAAATGGACAATTTAGAAAAATTTTAAATACATTTATTTGGATAATCTTAGTGATATTAATTTCACTGACTTTAGCAAGCTTTAAACACAAATGAGGAGGAAGAACTTTCAGGATTAAGTTTGTTGAAGATCGTAGTTCACCAGGTCTTCAAATACTAGCATTACACATCCATCCCAACACTCATTTTAGAACGTGAAGTCATGATGTTGAGTCAGACAGGAAGGCAAACTGAGCACATACTTATTGGTTATTTGTGACTAATGCTTATTTTTAAAACTATTGTATTTATAAAGCTGCAGTTCTTTCTAATAGCTGGAGCACATGTTATCTTTTAGTGGGTGGGTCAGGAAAAGCTTGCTTTGCTTTAAAGTACTCAGTAATAAAACTATTTGTATACAACCATTCAAGCAGACAAATGGATCCTAGATCTGTAAATCTATAAGTTAAAAAAATGTAATAAGAACATGAGAAAATTTAAAATATACAGAATATATTTGTATCCTGGCATAGAAGGAACTGCTGCTTTATGGAATATAAAACTAGTTAAATGAAAACTTTTTATATCAGTGCAAATGCCTATTTGTCAAGGGTTTGTGATGAGAAGACTGATTGTACAATATACCTAGATCTGAATAAAATAGAATATGTTATTTCTCTTGCACTGTTTGGAAAATTTCAGTGTGAAATAAAGAAGATGGTCAGTGACTCATTTTGAAATTAGTAGAAAGCCTTAATTACTATGAAATCTGTTTAATTTCCTTTCCTTATCAAATATTAAATATTTTTATTTATAATATTTTTAAAATATTATAAATATTTTTTATAATTTTATAAATGGGTTTTTATTTTTTTTTAGGAAGTCAGCATTGCCCTGATACCAAAACTAGAGAAAGACAGTACAAAGAATACTATGGACCAAATTTAAAATGGATAGTTTTAAAATGCATAATTTTAAAATGGGTTTAAATTAACACTGTCATCTTTCTGTAGAAAAAACTGCTGCTACAGTGATAAATTGTTTGGAGGTAGCTAAGCATTAGAGAAGTAGACTAATGTAATTCATAGGTCTGGGCTGCTTTTTTTAAATCAGTAAGACCATTTAAATCAGTTCTTTCACTTACTTGCTATGTGATCTTCAGCAAATTACCTTGTTAGAAAGAAAGCCATACCTGAAAGAGAAGAAATGCTCACCTGATTGTGGAGAAGAAAATAATTTATTCACGCTCTTGCAAGAATGAGTGCACAGCTGAATAATGATGGCTGGCACACCAAGCAATAGAATGCCACAGATCTTATACCTAAGCCTAGCACTTAGGCCTCTTCCCTGTTTCTCCACTGATTGGATACTCCAGAGGTTACAGCCTATCTGGGTAGTCTAACTAATTCAAATTTTTCCCCCGGAGGTTCCCACTTTGATTGTGCTTTACATTTCAATGACCCTGGCCCTTACTTATTTAAACTTTGCTTCTACCTATTTGGTGCAAATTCTAGGCTTGTGTCAGAACCTCTACCCTTCCTACCTGCAAGACCGGTTTGAGCTGTCCTGCAGCCCTTTCCTGCGCCATCTTGTGTGAAAGCTAAACTTAATTTTATTTTTACAACCTAACCTCACTGAGCCTGTTTTTTTTTTGAATCTTGAAATGTAAATAATACATAATCTTAGGATGTTGGGAGGATTAAAAAATAGTATGTCAAATTCCTGGTGCGTAATCTCTCAGTAGATTGCAGTTATTTTTATTATTATGTAGCTTGTTCTTAAATGATTATTTAAGTCCACATACATGATCCATGTATTGTAGATAAGATTTTATTCTTGGATCTCTTTCATCTGGTAAGTCTCATTATGCTTTGTGAGGAAGGATGATTGGATACAGGTATTCCCTTACCTACTTCTTCAAGGGACCAGTGGGTAATTGTCTATAGCAGACATAGCTGGTTTTCTACTCAGATGGCTTTTATGCTCTTTGACCTAGATCTATACTAAGAAACATATTTTATATCATGGCTGAATACACACATGTGCAACTCAAACATAAATTTCACAAATATGTCTGCCCCTACTATGTATAGTGAGCATATGTTTCTGTCTTATTTTATTCCATTCTATTTAACGTTTTAAAATATCTGTTATATCCACCAAATTTTTCATGATCCTCTAACCAGTTGTGACCTGTAATATGAAAATAGCTAGTTTACCCAACAATCATTTTCCCCTTTGCTTAAAAAATGTGATTTCACTCAGGTATGCATACCTTCAAGTAAGGCAAACCAATTTAAAGGTAAATCCTAATTGGACTAATTCCTTGTCAATGAATAGTTTGGGGTATGTGATGCAGTTCTGATCAATGTGAACTAGGAAAAATTTTCCAGGGGGTTTCCTGGTAATGGTTTCCTCACTTAAAAATGTGTTGTCCCTCTTCTGCTACTGAATATTGTCATGCCTGCATGTAATGCTCAGAACTGTGGCAGTCATTTTATAACCATGAGGCAGGCTAGCATAAGGAAAAAGCTCTGAGAATGGCAAAATGGAAAGGTAGAAATGCTGTAGGTTCTCTGTGATGTTACTGAGCTACTTAACTCAAGAAGTAAAAAAATGTCCTTATTGTTTAAACTATTCTGAATTGGGTTTTTACCACTTTCATGCAAAAGTATCTCAATTGATTTAACAGCTTACATTTCACAGAACATTTTTCCCTGAGAATAAAAAATGGACACACAAATTACATAATAATAAAAAATGGGCCCATATATTACATAGGAATAAAAAATGGACACATATATTTAAAGCTTTTAGGTTCTTAAAATTGTAGTCTTAGTTAATCCCAATCAAGGAAGACTGCCCCTTAGTAAATCCAACTGAGTAACTTCTAGGTTGATCCCATATAAATAGGATTGTGTACTTCTGGCCATACTCAAAAGAGTGTTTGGTTCAAATGATAGGGCAGTGGATTTCAAGATTCAAAGTTTAAATCTATAAAAAGTAAAAGATTGCACTTCCTATTTAAGATAATATTATTAGTCATTTGAGATAAAGTACTGAATCTTGGTTAAAATTGTAGGTTATAGGTCATTCTAAGCATGGTTTCATAATGAATGTGTTAAAGAGTCACAAGTAGTAAATAAATTCAACATGTTAAATTATCCTGATAACAATAGACATATATTGTGACTAGAATCATAAAATGGTAAAAAGCTTGCAACTGAGTGTATGAATCTGAGATATACGGGTAGTCTTAACTAACTTCTTTCAATTCTCTGGACAATTCTGGCAAAAGCATTTGTTTTAAAATTTGAAGTTGGACAGAGTCCTGGAACTGAGTGCCACACGCTCAAGCAAATATATGGTCTGTATCGCATGAATAATCAGATTAAATAGAAAGTTTAAAATAATTAAAAAATTGTAAATGGCATGCCATGTGGTGGGTGCAATGGATAGAAATCCTGAATATAATAAAGGGTGTTACTTGGAAACATAGAATTTCAATTTTTTCATAATATTTTTGGTGGTAATGGTATGTGTGCATATATTTTAATAGTTGTTCAGTATCATAAAATGGCAGATTTTCAAAGATTATCAATTCAAAGTAAAACTAATATGGAAGAGGATATTTATTTCTTCCATTTATAAGAAACATAAAAATAAATACTTCTTTAAAAATTAAAAAAGAATACTAGTGTTAAATGGTAACTGCTCTCACAATGGAGAAAGGCCTAAAATGGGAGAAAAACTTGATGCATTAAACAGCCCAGCTGCTGACAATGAAGGTCTCTAGATAGATAGAAGTAAAACTATCTGTATATAAGAATACAGTAGTGTTTAAAGCTCATTTTAGAGACCACTAAGGCCATGGATTGAGATCTAGAAAGAAATCTTAATGTACGCAGGTAGAAAAAGGAGTTGTTCTTTATCCAAAGTTGCCTGCCCTTAAAGGCTTTGATGGTTATCATTTAATTATGAACAGTTGTTCACCAATTCATAATTATATATGATGATCTACTTGCAATTCCATGGTTTTTAAGGAAATGAAATTTTAAATACCAAATATTTCTTCTAGTACTAATATATGGATATAAGAAGTGATGTGAAGCAATTGGCAAAGGCCTTCAATAACCAATATGTAACTATTTTTAATGTGCACATTACATTAAAATGCATAATTTCAGCAACTCCAGAAGAAAAAAGGCAATTGGCAAACTTTGTTTTCTTCCACATATGAAAGTTATGCTGCTTGGGCGGGCAATGGTGGCTCAGTGGCAGAGTTCTTACCTGCCATGCCAGAGACCTGGGTTCAATTCCTGGAGCCTGCCCATGCCAAAAAAAAAAAAAATTTATAAGTATGGTTACTTTCATGGGACAACAAAATGATTGACTAAATAATGAAAAAGCAGCAGTCAACTACCTGATTGCATGATATGGAAGTTATGTGGTATTCAGTTTAACTATTTCTAACAGCTGTTCAAATGGTATTAGCTGGCGGCTAAGCTGAGCTGGGAGGATCAAGATGGCTTCTGGAGCTTTGGTGCTGTTGACTGGGAAACTTCAGTTCTTCCCTACATGGCTGCTCCCTCCTTGTAGTGTCTCCAAGGGACTTGCCGTATGGTCCGTCTCTGCACCAGAATAGCCTGGACTTCTGAAGATACCA
>PVIY010043011.1:0-20552 GCA_004026745.1 Myrmecophaga tridactyla
GCCGTCATCACCATCACCATAGCTGGGGCTCTGTCGTACGTCTTTACGTGGTCTTGGCACTGGCCGTGTGTGACAGCTTCTGATCCTCATTCCACATGCAGGAAATAGGGGACTCAGCAGGGAAAATCATGAATGCTAAAACTACTAAGTGAACGTATGATGAGAAACTGGACAGCTGTATGGTCTCAAAGTAGCTTGCAACACAATACTCATATATGTTAATTATAAAAGGAAATGTAGTGACTTTACAGGATAAAAGAAAACCTGGCAGGCATTACTTTAAGCAGGTGATCAGACTTAACCAGTAATAAGATACGTGTCATTATGTACCTCCTGATCTATGAAAATATATAATATCACTCCTGTAGTTTTCTTGCCAAAAACAGAGACCTGCATTTAATTAGGAAGAAAAAGCAGACATGAAAATCAGGGGCATTCCACAGAATAAATGGCCAATACTGTTCAAAAGTCTTACATTCATGAAAGACAAAGAAACACCAAGGAACTGTCTCAGACTGGAGGAGACTAAGGAGAGCTGAGGGGTTGAGGAGTAATTGTACCGTGGGCTCCTAGATCGGATGCTGGAAAGGAAAAATGGATGTTCCAGGGGCAGTTAGCATAGTCTGAATAAGGCTGTAGATTAGTGATGAGTATGGTACTGGTGCTAATTTCCTGGTACTGATAATTGTACTGTGGGTGTGTAAGAAGTTAACATTTAGGGAAGCCTGTGAAGCATCTATGGGAAAAAATTCTATAACTTTTGCAACTTATTTTAAGCCCGAAATTATTTCAAAACGAAACTTTATCAAAAAGGACAAGTAATGAGTTCAAACCACTACACTAGCAAGTAGGCAAGCTGAGATTTTGATAGAAATTTGTTTGACTCCAAATCTCTGATTCTGTGTTCTGTCTCCTGTTCTGATACCAGATGACTCATTTCCTTCCTGTTCCCAGACGCGGTGATTATGCTGTGCTCTACCTGGGGTCCCCGTCCAAGCCAGCCATGAACCCCCTTCCTTTCTGTGCCTGGGCTGCCCATTTGGAGTTTCCTGCCCTGGCTTACTATGAAGCTGGTCCATCGGCCTCTCCAGGACAGTTTACCACAATCTCAGCCAGAGTGTGCTGTATAGGTCCCCATGACTGCGTGACACATGCTCCAAGCAGTAATGGGCTTGTATCAATAGCAGGCATGTGATCATTCCCCAAAGTCTCGGGGGGTTGGGGATCCAGAAGGTTCCACCTTGGATTTTCTCACAGAGCTGCAGTCAAGGTATCGGCCAAGGCTGCCATCGCCTGGAGGCCGGATCGGGCTGGAGGGTCCTTGGATGGCGAGCTGGTGCTGGCTGTGGGCAGGGGCCTCAGTTCCTGTGCTCGGCCTCCACCTGCGCTGCTGTGGGGGTCACTCTGAAGGGCGGAGGCTTCCCCCAGAGCGAGGGATCCAAGGGAGAGCCAAGGGAATCCACTGCTCTGAGCTGGTCAAGGACTCACGCAGCAGCTCTTATGTCATATTCTATACATTAGCAGCAAGTCACTGCGTCAGGCCCACATAGAGGGGCAATTAGATGCTATCTTAGAGGGAGGGAAAAATGTGGAGAATTTGAAACTTACTTAAACCAAGTGGGTTGTGGTCCATGGCATATCTCCCACCTGCTCTGCCTGCCATAGGGAGATAAGGCTACAGGTTGATATTTCTCACCTCAGCTCTGTGCAGTCATCTGTCCCAGGAGTTCTTTCCAATTGGCCTTTTCCAATTCCTCTGACTAGTCCTGGATTCTTTTATCCTATGACCCTAAACTGGAAACTGGAAAGGACTCCAGTGGGGCCCAGGGTGGGACTTACAGCTGCTGAGCCCAACAGAAGAGGTGACGTCCCCTCCCCAGCACTGTGCGATTCAACAATGCCCCTCGTCAGGAGAGCTCTCCATGCCTTTATGTCAGGACTTGTTTCACTGCATCAGAATTATTGGTCCAATAGATCCTACAGGTAGCAAGTAAGCTTCATGTGTCCTCCTTCCTTCCCCAGCTGGGCACTTGCAGCTGTACAACGGAGGGACAGAGCACGTCCTCCTGGTACCAGGGAGGGCAACCCCAGGGAGGGCAACCCCAGGAGGGTAGTGTGGCGGGAATTATACTCAATTTGGAGTCAGAACACACAGATTCAAATCCCACTCTTAACTGCATGGCTTCGGGCATGTCACTGAAGCTCTCTGCGCCTTATATTCTTGAACGATAAATGGCCTTCATGTGGAAGGGCTGGTGTCCTTCGACTTGTGCCCGGGGGACCACACATGGGCTGGTCCAGGAGGAGGGGGCAGCAGGAGGGCATACCTGGGGCTGGACAACCCCCTTTGCAGCAACCTGGTGTGCACATGCTGAGAATAGTCTTGCCAGGCTGCTTTTGGGACTGCAGGCATGGTGTAAGATGTCCTCATTCCCTGTGGGCCATGGCCAGGAAGGGATGGGTTGCGCTGGTGCATTTAATGGCCACACATACTTTGTAAGTCGAGGACTCCCTCAAATGAAAAATGTTGAAAAATAAATGGGACGTGTGAATCACTGTGGAGCTGCTAGATCCATTCACTTCATCTGGTAAAACTCTCCGCATCTGGTCAACAAGGGGCCAAAATATTTTCACTGGCACTGTTTGACATAAATGACCAGAATGACCAAAGTCACCCTAATATGATTAGAACTTCGTGTCTTAGTTCTTAGTAGAGATAAGAACTTAAATTTTCTTTAAAACGTAATAATGATGAAACATGGTTATACGACACCGAGAAAAAATGGGGCAAAAGCCATTAAGAAGAGAAAATCTGGGAAGGGTGCACAGGTGCCTTCTCCAAGCAAATGTGCTGCCTCACTGGGGCTGGGCAGAGCTGGGTGCTGGGGCACGGCAGGGGCCCAGGACCGCACGGCAGCCCCCCAGCCCCTCGGCGCACTTGGGAGCTGGACTTTACATTTCCTTCCCTCCCAGAGTGGACACAGGGGACTCAGAGCCAAGCACACAGAACATGTGCTTTCTTTGTAGAATTCCCAGTGGTAATTATCTTTGGTTTCTGTCCTTAGTTAAGTGAAATAACTTCTCTGTTAAAAGTAACACAAGACAAAGTGCAGTAGAAAGATGAGGCATGAATATATAGCCCCATATGTATGCACAGGTCTATAGACAGTGACAGAAAAATTAAAGTGATGATCTCATTTCCACAGCAAGAAAATGGGAAGGGAGGAGGGCAGAGAGGAGAGGCACAGACCTGTGGGTAAGAGCAGTGGAAGCTTCTACGGACATGCCCCGAGATGAGAGCATGCTTAGACCCTAAAGGAGCCTAATGTAACGCGTCGTGGCTTTACTGGCCAGCACTGTTCTAACTGGGGAATTTTACCAACTCTTACACCCTGGGAGGTCTAGAGTAGATAGAGGCTATTAATCCACAGGTGACAATTAAACGACCCAAGTGTCCATGGGCAGGGGAGGTCAATGTGCAGATATATAGACTGGGATTGGCTACTCCTTTCAGAAAGTGACCCCATCAATTGAATTGATTTGCTGAGCTAGAAATTCTAACTTTTTCAGCATTTTTTTTTTCATAACAGAACTGAGGACTTAATTAACCCTGCACATTACATGACACTCTAGAAAACAGAAATTATATTTGTCGTCACCTGTGTCCACCTGCATGGACGTTAGAGCCAGCCAATGTGGCTGCAGCTTGGGGCCTCCCACACCACCAGGTCCACCGAGCACTCCGCTGACAGTAACTGCGCCCCTACTTGCAAATTTGGGGATTGCTCAGATGACTTCTGTGAATACTCACAATGCAGGCAGAGTGCAGGGAGAGGGTGCCAGGGGATTTTATATGGGACCACGGGGCGGGCCGGGGTGGGAGAGCTGGGGGTAGGTGTGGGAAGGCGTGGACCAGAAGCAGCCCCTCTGGCCTGCTCACTCTGCCGGAGAAGCCGGGCACCTCGCAAAGCGCAGACTCTGATTTGGAGTACCTGGGGCAATGCCGCAGAGCTCCCTGGGCTGCTGGTCTCGCTCAAAGACCCCAATTCCAGGAGCATGGCACTCAGCCTGGGGAACTCCAAAATCATCACACTATTCTTTGGTAGGTGTGAGAAGGGTTAAAAGGATGACTAGATTTGGTTCTGGAAAGCCTCATCCTGCTTCACCTGGTAGCACTTATGTGGCCTGGAATTTTCCACTTAAGGAAATGAGGTAGAGCTACTGCTCCCCAAGTAATGGTTTGCAAAATTATTCTGTGGCCCCAGGTTAGGTGAGGGATATTTTTCCCCAGACCAATGGCCCTCAAACAAGTGCAGGTGCAGGAAAATACTGCTCTGAGTTCACCACGACGCCCCTGGGCATTCGCAGTTTGAAACATTCCTCCCCTAGGTTGATTAAAATCTGCCCTGCAGGGTACTAGCCCACCCCCTCTGTCCCCTGCCCATGCCCAGTGGAGAATGCGGCCTTCAGGTAAAGGTGTATGTGATGATGAAGCTTTCCCCTGCAACTGCTGCCAAAAACAATGCACCAGATCCTGCTACCTTATTTCTTCCCAGCAACTCCTAACTTCACCCCTTCCTTATGGGTGAAGAAAGCAAAAAGGAGGGAGTGTACATAGCATGCTCAAAGCCCCCCACGGGTCACCAGGGGACAATGCCAGGACTCAAAGGAATCCTGGTTCTGAAGCCCATGTGTTCAGACACTACAGCCAGCTTCTGTTCAACTGATGCCTTAAGATTTGGAATTCAGTGTCAGCCAAGTTCATGCAAGGAGCAACCAAGTAATTCCCACCTAGATTATGGGCTGAGACTGACATTCAGGCCAAGCTTATATCTGACTCCTTCATCCTCCTCTGTTAACTTTTTAAAAACCTTTTATTTTGAAATAATTTTAAATTTTAAAAAGTCGCAAAAATAACCAAAATCCTCCCCATCATTTTTAAGTGGGTTCACCAAGTTTTGACATGTTGCCACATACGCCAAGGACTTGAGAGTTCCAAAGCTAAGAAATGGATGTTCTCCACACAGTTTCCCAGAGTTTCTCCCTAGGAGTGTCCCCCAGACCTACGCAGACCCGCCAGCCTGGGGCAGCTGGAGGAAGGTGTCCACTCAGCCTGTTTGTCATGCGGCCCTGGGCTTGGCTCCTTCCCAGGGGCTGTTAGGTGATAAGGAAGCTCTACAGTATCTCATCTATGGAGAGGGTTGACTGTGTCCCTTCCCTGTCCTATTAGCACTGAGTGGAGTAGCAGAGAAAGGGGCGCCTCCTCCCTAGGCTGGAGACTCAGGCACAGTGGCAGCTCTGATGGACAGACCACTCTTAAACAAACTGGGGGGGAAGCTGGCCATTCTGCCTGCTGTCATACCCTCCCCCCAAGTGATATGCTGCAATTTGGTAGAAACAGACCAAAGTAAAGATGTTATATACAAAATATTTTGTTGAGCTACTATAATACTAACTTGCCCAGGAAATCTCAACCCCAAAATGCCTCATGTCTTTTACCTTCCATAATTTAATATTTTCCAAAAGAATTAAACCTGCTTGCTCTCAGCTGTATTCATTTGTAAGGAAGGTTATGCTCCAGTTATATTTTGCTAACTTTTCTATACTAAAAAACATTTTCCTTCCAAAAGACTCATGTAAAATTGTTATCATTTAATAACTTGCAGATGAGACTATGTTTCATAATCATGTTATCAAAATTAGGCCGTTGCAGGCCTTTTAGACTCACGGGGAGATCTCAGAAGAGAAGAGGAAAACTGGGCTGTGAAAGACAATCTAGACTCAAGAGCAGTGGTAGGTGGGCTGCTTTATCTTACCAAGGCTGAGCGGTCCCCTTTAGCAGCCTTTATAATATGAAAGTTTAACGTGACACTTCTAACCTGGGCTTAGAGGAGTTGAAAGCATTTACTTAATTTATGACTTTAAAGAGCTGAGTAGTTATTTATCTACCGAGAATTATTTTATAGGCACCCCTGGTAGCAGAGGAAGTAAAAGAAAAAGCTCTAACTTTATATAAAGAATGGTGCCCTTCTCTATTAGTGACCCACCATGGAGAAATAAGATTAAACTCCATTGAAATATGAGGAATTCAGGTAGCAATTACAAATAAAAAGTACATGTTCTTGCTTTGGAAAACTAAGATTTGTTACAGCCATAAAAGTTGGCCATTTTGGACCTGGTAGGACTGCACTCTTCAAGAATCTCCTAAGTCCCTCTCAGGTCTAAAATTTGGTTTTAAGACTCAGGAAGGATATAAGGGGAGCTTACACCATTGGTAAAGAGCACCTGTTAACAAATTTATATGAGTAAATGGAATTCACTAAATTCAAAATGATTAGATGTGGTCTAAGGACAATTTAACCTGCATCTAGCATACCATCAGCAGGAGAGGATGACATCATGGTATAACCGAAAAATTAGGATTTAAGGGATGACTTTGATTGCTGAATCATTGTACAGACATTCCTTTTTCCTTTCTGGTATAGTAGAGGAGATCTAGAGGGAAATATCTAAAATCTCTAAATTGTAGCCCAGCCACCTTGATCTCTGATGATGACTGTGTGGGCTTTATCTCATGCCCCTGGGATTGTAAAAACCTCATGACTAACCCTCACTTGTAACCATTCATTCAGTTTTTCAACTTTGGAGGTCTGTGATCACTAAAGACAGCCCCAAAGTTTATTAATGAAGGGTCCTGGGTCAGCCCAGAACCAACCTACCACGAGTCCAAAGTTATCTTGAGAACCGAAGCTGGATCTAACTGAAATGGGCCCGCCTGACATGCGCAGTAGCTTAGACTGTAACCTCCAAGTCACCCGTACCTCATTTTAACACTAAATTATAATGCTAAATCACCTGTCATCATAGTAAGGCCATTTTCTTACATCTGTCCTGTGACTAAGCATGTGATCAATATGTGCATACTTAATAATCAGATCACCCCCAATTACATCATCTGGGGCCACTGGGCTCATTATCCTAAAACTTGCCCATCTTCTAATTCTGTGAAACTATCAGAATTACTGCAGTTCAGGGAGATGGAATTTGGGCTGAGAGGCCATCTGCTCTCTTGCTACACACCTAGTAATAACCGCCTTCTTTCTTTGAAACCCCAGTGTCTCAGGAATTGGTCATTTGGGCGCACCAGGCAAAAGAATCCACTGCCTTTGTCCAGAAACTGTGGCAAGACACATGTCAGCTTTGCGGCATGGCACAGAGGTGGGCTCTTCCTTTCCATAAAAGGTCCTAAAGAGTGCTTTCTTCAGTACAGGGAGAATTAACCTCAAAGCTGGTGAGTGATGTACACATAATGACAATGATAATAAAATATTCATGGTAGGATGGTGAAATGTTTAAGTATGAAATGCCAGCATATCACTTTGAACTTGCCATGTGCCGCGGGCAGGATGGAGACCAGCGTCTCTCTCTCTTCCTCTCTCTCTCTCTCTCTCTAACAGTGTAACTGGTTGACACCTTGAAATGCACAGCTGTTTATCAGAAGCTTAAAGAAGGGCCTCAACTTTTTAAAAAGCTCTGAAGAGAACTGCAGCACAATTTGATTACTCTCAGAGTTGTGTTATATTCACAATTGAGCCAAAACAAGAATATAAAAATTGTTAACTAAAAGAGTGCATCGTGTTCTTTCTTCACATATGAAAGGACTCAATTAAATACAATTAAACCAGAGAGACACATCTAGATTCAACTTGTGCCGGTGTGTCTGAAACTAGAAGAAAATCCTAAAAGCAAAGGCAAGGGAGCCCAGCTTCAGGGACTGTGAGTTTTAAACTGAAAGGAAGCAACTCAAAACACAGACTGTGGCCAGTCTATACAACGCGCCCAAACTGGACATAAATAAAAGTGACCTGTTGTCAGATACTGTGAACAGATAACTGGGGCAAAATGTGCAGTCTAGAAAATAGTCTAACAGAAAACACACATTAAATTGCTGTGTGAGTTAATCATTTAAAGAAATCAGCACTTAACTGATTTTCTGATGCACAGAACAAATGAAATTATGCAATATGAGAAAATAACTGACTAAAGTCAGCGACGGGCAGCCGAATTTAGCTCTCCCAATATCAACATGATGCAAATGTAAGAGCAATGGAAATGCCAGTTGAAACTATAAATTATTTTACTGGAAAAAGTAGCTTCTATAAGGCAATTAAAAACTATTTATTACACTACTTTTAAAATAAAGGCATACTATGTATGTTCCAATAATCTAAGGATCCTCACTAAGCACAGTGCAATTCTTAAAATTAAAAACAATCACCAGATCAGAAACCACACAAATTGCATCAAGAAACTTCCCTGCATTATGACACACACACACACACACACACAGAGAGAGAGAGAGAGAGAGAGAGAGAGAGAGAGAGAGAAGGAAAGCAACACTTCAACCATTTCCTTGTGCTGGTGTCTCTTAGACAAATAATCCATCTTTACTCCACAAACAGAAAGATACAATTTTCTTTTAAGTCAGTATATGCTATTTCTGACAAAGAGCACACTGGCAATTGCTTGATTTATATATATATATATACCAAATGGTATAAAATTTGACATAAATATATAGGTATATAGACATAGATCTATAGCTCCGGTTAGGTAAGTCTCTAACCACCAGCCTACCTACAGAGAGGGGATTTTGGAGGCAACCCTAGAATTGATTTATATGGGGTATTATTTTGTTGTTTTTGTAAAGAACAAGGACTTGCAAATATCAATGCCTTATAATTACATTGTTCTTTTGAAGTGTTCAATGTCCTTTCTTATCTATTACATTTTTATCCTCGAAATAGCACTGGGCATAGTCAAAGCAGGAAATGAAATGGAGGTGCCGAGAGGCCGGAATCCCAGAAAATAAGTGCTGGAATAATAATCCCAAATAATCCCAAAAAATATGGGCTTTGTAACTTCTGACACCAGTGCTCGGGTCTCTTCCGTAGGAGTTGTAATTGGAATCCCATAAACTTGTTTCAGAAGGCAAAATAATTCGAATTTGCCTAGCTGTTATGTGCTTCTTTAATCAAACATTGTGCCCAGCAGTAAATTAATGTAGCAGGAAAATGACAAAATTGTAGAGTCTGATGGCCCACACAGGAATGAAACAAATCCTGACTGTTTCCTAGGCTTACAGTCAGAAACTTCTAGAACTGTAACCTAAAAACAGTGAAATTTTGTCTAAAGGACAAAAACTCCAAATAAATGTCAGCATTTGAATAAAAAGTGCCTGGCTCATTGTTTCCCATATGGTAGGGATTTATGCAGTTTTCTCTTCCCTTCATCTAAGAAGAAGGTCCTTTGCTTTAATCTCTCTACTGCAAAACTAGGTTTTAGCAGCTGCATTTTATTAATTTTTTTGCAATGATGATATAAGAAATGTTACTAAAGTCACTAGGACAATGGTGAGTCTTGTAAGACTATAGCATTAATTACGGTATACGTACATGTAACATAAATGCTAGTGATTACAGTTCAGGTTATAAAAGGGAAGACATCCGTGTGCTCTGGCTTATAAAACATGCAAATCAAATGATTTCTAAGTTTTACTCTGCTCTGAAAGTCTAAGATATTATTGTGGTGGGGGTGGGGGTGAGGAGGGAAAATTACTCCATTTCCATCGTATTCCTCCTTCTAAAATATTTATCTAGGGCTCCAAACTCCTGTTTGGACCACATTTCTTAGGGGAATATCTTTCTTTACACAATCATGTCCCAGGCCTGACACTGCCCTGGAGGCCCCTCTCTGAGTCCTGGGGGAAGTGAGAAGGGGTGGTGGGGTTTCTCGTGCAAGCAGCCCCTCCTGTTGCTCTCACACCCTCCTCCTGCTTCCAGGGGTCGGGGTGGGGGGGTGGGGGGTCAGCAAGGGCCAGTCAGCAATCTCTTCTTCTGCTGTCTCATTTGTCTTTCCCAATTACATCCCTTGGTGATAAGATCTGAGAAACTCCCTGTCCTCCCTTCAGGGATTACACTTACATCCTTTCCAGCTAATCTACCAGAGGGCTTTGCATCCAGGTTAGGAATCCACAGAGCTAATGAATGAAGCAGGGCTGTGTTTCCCTTTTGCTGTTTTCCCGTGAGCTGAGGTCTCTCCCGGGGTCACAGGTGCCTCGCTGCAGCTGGGGTGCACGCTGGGGGCGGGTGTGTGCAGACATGCTGATCGGCACGTGTGCAGGGGTCTATGTGGGCGTTACTGAGCCCCGCCCGTGATGTGGCCCTAACGTTACTACCTTGCCCGGTTGGAACACGCTGGCTCTGCTTTGAGGAAGGTGCGCTGAAAGGGAGGGGCCGGAGCCAAGCAGCAGGTGGACAGGTGGGCAGCCCAGGTGAGGGAGCATGAAAACATGGGGCACTCCAGGTGACGGGGAAATCTCAGGCTAAGGTTTAATAGTCACAGTTATACAGGAAGGAAGGTTTGTAGGACACTTTAAACAACACTTTTTTTTAAACATTTGTTCCCCCTATTATTCATCTTTATTCCATATGTTTTACTCATGTGTTGATAAGGTAGATAAAAGGAGCATCAGACACAAGGTTTTCACAATCACACAGTCACCTTATGAAAGCTGTATCATTATACAATCATCCTCAAGAAACGTGGCTACTGGAACACAGCTCCACATTTTCAGGCAGTTCCCTCCAGCCTCTCCATTACATCTTGACTAACAAGGTGATATCTATTTAATGCGTAAGAATAACCTCCAGGATAACCTCTCGACTCTGTTTGGAATCTCTCAGCCATTGACACTTTGTCTCATTTCACTCTTACCCCTTTTGGTCGAGAAGGTTTTCTCAATCCCTTGACGCTGAGTCCCAGCTCATTCTGGGGGTTTAAACAACACTCTTGTAAGCAACTTGATAAAATCCAAGATGCAAACCTTACTTAAACAAAGGCAGTTAAGTGGTAAAGCTTTCCAAAAGAAAGGAAGCTAAGTAATATTATCAATCCTATCGCAAATGGAAAGTGTGTATGTGTTTGTGCGATGTATGGGTGGGTGTGCAGGAGTATGTGCGTGAGTGTATGTGTGTGATATCTGCATATGTATGTTTGTGTTTGTCAGTCTTTTGTACGTGTATTTGTGCATCAATGGCTTTCCAGTGTTTCTGTTTCTATTTTTGTGAATTGTGTGTGTTTGTGTGTCAGTATTTTTGTGTGAGTGTGCATAAGCATGCCCAGTTTTGCATGTATGTTAGTTTGTTTGCACATCTATGTGTTGTTGTCAGTGTGTGTGTGTCAGTGATTTCTGCATGTGGGTGTGTGAGTGTGTGCTCTTTTGGGTGTGTGTATCAATATTTTGCATGCATGTGTGTGTGCTTTCTGTTTGCAACTATGGGGAAAGTATGATCGGTTTTTAAGTCTAAGAAATGCTTGATAGTGACTTCAGTACTCATGGAAGGCCAAGAAACCAGGCACAAAAAAATGGCTATAATAAAGACTCGCACCAAATATACATATTTAAAGTTCAGTTCATGGAGCACCAGGTAAGTTTCAAGCAGCAGCTAAAGCCCTCTCATTTGGTTTTAGGATGACCTCAGGTGTTGGAAGCCAGAAGGAATGTGACTCCCACCCTAAAAGCAAGACAAAGGCGGATCATTGACATTATGATTTTCTTGAGGCTTTTGGAGAGCTCAGATTTCAAGGCAACCAAGTAAGCCAAGCTCCGAAAGGGAAAAGACCCTCTAAAGAGAGAAAGGACACAGGGACTGCCTCCCCTTTGGGAGAATACAGGAGAAATGGATAGTGGTTGTTTTGGTTTGCTGAAGCTGCTGGAATGCAGTATACCAGAAATGGATTGGTTTTTTTTCAAAGGGGATTTATTAAGTTACAAAACTAAGGCCATGAAAATGTCCAAATTAAGGCAACAGAGAAAGCTACTGTGACTCTGAAGAAAGGCCAGTTGCATTTGGGCTTTTCTGTCACGTGGGAAGGTACATGACAATGCCTGATGTCCTCTTCTAGCTTCAGGGTTCAGCTTCTGATTCCAGTGGCTTTCTCTCTAAGCACCTGTGGGTCATCACTTAGCTTCTCCTGGGCAGACTCTGGGCTCTTAGCTTAGCATCTCCAAACATCTGTGTCTTGGTTTCACCTCTCTGTTCTCTGAGTCAGCTCTGAGCTCTCATCTTCATGAGTTCTTTTAAGGACTCTAGTAAACTAATTAAGATCAGCCTTGGATGGGTGGGTCACTTCTCCATGGAAACCACCTAATCATATGGTCCCACCTATCAGCAGGTCTGCTCCCATAAGACTAGACTGACAGAACATGCCTTTCTGGGGTATGTAACTATTTAAAACCAGCACATTGGTCTTAAGGCATGTCAGAGAAGCCAGTTAACATTTTACCTGATGAGCTTCTCCCACTAACGATGGCTCAGACAGGTAGTCTGGGATGGCTTTCTGATGTAATCCCCATACCATGAGGACATTCAAACTTTTACAAAGCCCGACTGCATTAGTAGGATTGTCATACAGTGGGACAGCTGGCAAAATACAATAAATTCCAGAGAGACATGGACTTAATGTGATCTTTTTCATTTTATCTTCTTTGGAAGCTCTGTTCTTAAACCACAGTGAATCATGTGTGGATTTGTCTGCTCGCCAGGGGTTACTTGAGTATGAAGAACAGGATGATGGGATTCAGCAAGGGGAGGTAGCTTATTCCGTTTGCTTCTCTAAATCATGTGCTCTGCATTGCAAAGCCAATGAATCACAATGTTGAATTGTTGACTTTCATTTAACTGTTAGAAGCTTCTCCCTGATGCAGGAACTTCTTCTACACACAAGCAGTGAAGCCTATTGCTAAATATTGACATTTAACATTTGTTGAGTTAATGTATCATTTTAAAAAAGTGTTTACTTCTATTTATTTATAAATAAAGAGTTGATGCTCCTCTGTCACATCAACCATCCACTCTATTTGTCCATCTTTACCTCAGTCATGAACACAGCACTCAGAAGGATGGAGCTGTTCGGTTTTCACTTTTAGTCATTCTAATCTGAACATGCCACGACAGCTTCCTTGATGACAGGCTCAGCACCTTGAGCCATGCCAGCAAAACCAGACAACTCTTAGAATGTCACAGCAGGCATTTATTGTGAAACAATCACCAGTGAACCTTCCAGAGTCAAGAGTGATGAGCTGTGAGCATGTCTCTTGAGTGTGAACTTTGCTGCCAGTGCTGACTTCCCTGGGAGAAGGTACTTGACTTCAGCAGGACTCGTTTTTCTCTCCCATGAGACCTGGATGAGAATGGTATTGAAAGCACAGGATTGCTATAAACACTGATATATTAGCTCACAAGCTGCTGAAACGTGATATACTAGAAATGTCCAAACTAAGGCATTCAGGGAAAGATACCTTGACTCAAGAAAGGCTGATGGTCTTGAACACTTCTTTGTCAGCTGGAAAGGCTCATGGTAACATCTGCTATCTTTCTCTCCTGGCCTCTTGTTTCATGAAGCTCTGCTGGGGGCATTTTCCTTCTGCATCTCCAAAGGTCTCTGGCTATGTGGGCTCTGTTGGTTCTAAAGCTTTTTCCAAAATGGTTCCCTCTTAAAGGGCTACAATAAGCAACCCCACCTTGAATGGGTGGGGGCACATCTCCATGGAAACCATGTAAGCAAAAGTTACCACCCACAACTGGGTAGGTCCCATCTCTACCCAGCAATATTGAATGAGGATTAAATAACTTGGCTTTTCTGGGGTACACAATACATTTCAAACTGGCACTATTGATGAGCTGATCTACACACAGGACAGTGCTGGATGCAGAGAGGAGATGTAAATGAACAGGTGATGGAACTGGGGCAGATGCTGCTGCTATTTTGGACGGTCCCCATTCCACAGACAAGGAAACAGCACCTCCCAGAAGAGACAGCATGTGTTCAAGGACCCACGGCTAGTGATGGTGAGCCCAGGATTGAAGGATAAGCCTTGGGCCACCTAGAGTTCCTCCTTTTCCTCTACCTTAAACTTCTTCACATAGGCCCATAATTTGGACTACACATGTTATCTGAACCACGAATGCTGTATTTACATCTTTTTCAGACTGAGAACAATGAAGCCAGGTAAAATGGACGACACCAAATTAGTGTAATTTTAAACATATTCTATAAAACCATGGATTACAAGAAAACTGTAAGTTAACCTAAGATAAATCTCAACCTTGAATAAGCACCTCACTAGACTTACTAGGTAACTGGTTAGATTCATGCTGGTTATCAAAACCGCTCTTCTCTCTCATTTTCTGTAATATCCTACATGTGATCATTAATCTAAACTGTAGTTGCAGAACAGCCATATGCTTAAGAAGTGAGCGGAACACATAATGCTTGCATGCCAATTAAAGCAGCATGCTTTTTCACAGCAGGTAAAAAGAAACCACGCATATCGGAGCTCTTACCGCAGCTTGCCGATGAGTATTGGACAATATTCCATGGATCTTCACTTTATCCTTTTCCATTCGGTCTATGTTCACCCACAAATCCCGGCTGGCAGAATCCGCGGGACCATAGATCCGAGACACGTAGTAATCGTGATCCGTGTCCTCCTGGAACAACAGAGAGAACGATGGAGAGCAAGAACGGAGGCACAGGCCCTGCAATTTCTTAAAAAAATATCTTTTAACACTAGAAGCATTATTATTCTTCAACACTTAGAGACAAATGCTTACACTTTGTGTAACAGCCTTTTTCTGCAAATTAATATTAGAGATTTTTTAATTGCTGCTGAGACAAACTGTCACTCTTGGAATGATCTGCTGAAAACCTGAATTATAATTACTATTACATGACAACAAATCCAAACTTTTCTTTGTTAAAAATAGGGTGTTATCAGGACGTGCTCTCACTTCATGGTTGTAGAAATAGAGATTATACATCTTTCCCTTTAATTTGGGTTATTAAATTTTACTTTTACTTGAATTCTCATTATTGATGTCTTCGTGGTACCTGTCACTAAATCATTATTTTCCATGCTTCCCACTTAATGAAGAGATATACATGATTCTCGGTTAATTTTGAATATGTCATTAAATAATTTTTAACATGAAATGCCAAGTGCGCTTACCAATTTAAGGAGTCATTAGAATACATTGCATACATAAATTCTGGAAAAACATCTAATAAGCAGAGGATATATGATATGAATAATAAAGTTTGGGATGTGAATTTTGGCTAATATACTTTATTTTTCTAGTTCTAAACAAATAAACTGCAGTTTTCTTGAAATCCAAGCAAAACAAAAATCCCATTTACCTTTTCACAAGTCATCAGACTAGATGTATATAAAAATGATTACATAAAAGAAAAAAGTATTGTGAGACGTATTCTAAAAAGATCTCCCTCATGAGTAAAATAAAGAATATGCCCTTATATATAAATACTAACAGGTAAAAAAATATCGTTAGCAGTGAGATATTGTGTTTTTAAATATTAAGATCCTATGTATGCCCCCAATTAAACTCTAGCTATCACATTCAAATTATGTGTACACCCATTGGGAAATGAGAAATAATAAAAAGGTCTGCAGTGGAAGAAGAAAAAATAAAATGCAAAGAAGCAGCAGAAGATGGCACACAGGACATTTGACATCCTGATAGTTTTCCAGCTGTGCCTTCCTGCAACTCCCAGGTCTGTTTCCACGGGTGCTGTGTGGGATGTGCACCTGTGCTGGTCTCCAACATGGACCCCTCTCCTCTTGTTTCCTGGCTGCTGCTTGTGTGAGTTCGACCCCCCAAGAAGCTTTGGAGGTAGGCAGCTTCCTTGCCTCTGGGATGTGCCATTGTCAGTCCATGGTCACAGGGGCTGGTGGGAAACCAATTACCAAGGCATTGGGAGTTTTGGTAGAGGGGAGAGCAGTTTCTTATTCTGATTGCTGAGATATGTAATGTGACGCTTGGAGTGACCGCAACCATTTTGCCACCATGAGGAAACTCTACCTGAAGATAAGGATGAACCCATACACATGGCAAAGAAGAATGCCAAGGCCCTGACGAACTATGCCTAAAGTGCCCTGCGGAGCTATTCACTTAGATGCACCGGTGAATCTCTCTCAGTGTTAAAATGTCTCAGGTTGTGTTACTGCCAACCTAAAGAATCCTAACCGACAAACAGATTTCTCTTACTTGCAACAAAAAGATATGTAACTTAAGCAACACTAAATAAGGCATTGTTGTCTACAGCTTTCTAGATCTGGAGAGCAAACACCTCATCCAATTCTGATGTTGTAGCTAAAACACAACAGGAATGGACGCTCGTCTCTGACCAGCCAGGAATCGAGTCTGAATAATAAATAACAATTCAGTTAACATTTCTAAGAATGGTATTAAAGGGTAGATTTAAAGAAAATATTTGAGTTTAAATTTAAAAATTAATCTTTAACCCTATTGCTAGCGTTATTATAGAGAGTTTAGCAACACTGAGATCAGCGATAAAACTTTAGGTGAATTCTGTGACAGATTCTATGATGCTGCCAAATTTCCCTATAATCCCCAAATAGGGAATCTCTTGAAAATTTCAGGCTTTTATAATAGAGTTCAGTAAAGCAGCTGAAGTCAACCTATCTAAAACAATTTTAGTATTTTCCTTAACTTCTAAATCTCTCCCATAATTCAAGAAATAGGTTTGAAGTTATCCTAAAGAACAAAAGTTTATGAGACTTAAAGAATGGATTATTGGCCAAACATGTATATGACTTTGCTTAATTACAGCGTGCATCACTCTGGCTCTGTGAAAATACATCTTCATTTTCATTTAAATCAGAGCTGTCCACAACAACGTCACATCTTTGGAAATAATGATAAGCTGAAGACTGGTTTGAGTCTGAGAGTCCAAGCTTGCCAAGAGGAAGACAATTTACATTTTTCCGTAGGAATTTAGAGAAACAAGTTGTTAGACTTCAGGGAGAGCTGGATGGTTTGTTTATTCTGGAAAGCTATAAAATATGTCTAAAAAAAGTGACATTTTAACACTGCTGAATTATTCAAAGCCCCTCTTGTCCTTTATAGGGGCGATGGTACTTAGAGGATTATCAAAAGCCGCTCCAGGCACAATGACTCTCATATTCTGTTGAAAAGCAAAGTATTTCTAACACTATAGGAAATGAAACAAAATGCTGCTGAGATACGCTGTGTGGCCAATTCGTTTATGAAACCAGCTGCCCCTGAAAGTGGAATGCACCATAGGTGACTATCAATCCTATAAATCTGTGTTTCTCAAACATGCCCGGACGTGTGCAGCTGCAGACAGAGGCCCCTTGCAGCTCAGGTACAGAGGGGGGTGGACACCCAAGGGTGCTTGTACACTTCTCAAACCACATGCCCTCTTCCCTCCCACCCTGGAGAGAGGCTGCTGATGCAGCAATAGCATTTGAAGTTCAAATTCACAGCCTTGAGAATTCATATATATGTAAAGACATTGTGCTTGGCCATTCTGTCCTAGTCACTTGAAACACATGATGCATCAAACTTAGTTAAGTTACTAGGTAAAGTCATGTAGTATTGGATCAATCCATTACCTCTTCAAAGACAGTCCCAAAACAAAGAAAGGAATACTATATATTGAATGCTTCTTGAGGGGTATTAAGATATACCAAATGCATTTCACAAGGACCATCCACTTCACTTTGGGGTAAAGTTATTTTAAAGCATTACTCGTTCATATTTACTCCTCAGAATCAAAAAAAGAGTTAAGAAATGGTTCTCTGTGATCTCAGAAAAAAGTCGGAGATCTTGTATCATGCATACGAGAAACTGCAGAAGTCATGATACAAAGGTACAAGTTGATAAAGACAGTAAGGATTATACACTCAGGAATAAATTGACAGAGGTAAACCCACCAGTAGTAACAAGAACAAAATAAACATGACTAAATCGCCTTCAGGACACAGAAAATGGTCTTGAGAAATGCACTCAAAGAGATCATCCCAAGACAGGTGATCATAGAAATGATAGGAAAAAAGATCAAAATATCTGTAGTTGGTGGCCTAGAAGAATTCTGAAAACATAGCAGAAATCATTTCTCAGATAAAAACTTGTCTCAGCACACCATGTCCTGAGAAAATTTGCAATAGAATTTTGAATACTAAGAAATCTCCTGGTGAGGTTTCTCATAGACCAGAGAAAGACAGAGCAAGTTATCCAAGGGGGAAAATATGAGCATGTCGGATTCTTCCCCACAATAGTCAATGGAAATAAAATCTCCACAATCTGAGAGAAACAAGCTGTGACTCAAGAATTTTTTGCCCAATCAAGTTGTAATCTAGGTATAAATTCGATAAATATTTCTGAATGCATACAAACCCAGGGACTATATCACCCGTGAGACTTTCAAATACACAACCTAATTATACAATCAAGTCAAGCTGGGGTGAATAAAGACGGGCACAGGCCGGGGTGGCGTGAGAAGTCTGCAGCACAGGCCAGCTCTGTGGAGAGCTGGAGAACAAGGCCCTGCAGCCAAGGGTCAGCAGACAGGGTGCTGCTCTGATCCCCCACGGAAATGCGGAATTATCGCAACACAATGAGTCAGGAGTCTGTAAGGCTCGTGGCCACAAAGCACCAGGGAAGATGAGTTAATTCTCTCATATTCATAGAAGTAAGGGATTAATAATACCTAATGTAGAAAACCACAGGTTTATAAATTTGTTTAACCATGTTTTTTTTTTTTTTAATTTTCAAGAGACTCTTTCAAGGCAAAAATCTGAAAACAGGCCTACAGGCTTTACTACATGCCACCAAAAGCCAGCAGATCTGAAGTTAAATTCACTATTTTCCTACAATCTAGTACTTGGGGTGTAATCCCAGTTTTTCTAAAATTCCATCCATCTGACTAGGAATGCATGTTTCCCCCACCCACCCATCTCTCTACCCGCCTCTCTGACTATACTGTCTGGAAAGATATTTAGCATACACTGACCAGTTATTTCTAGGTGGTGGATTTAAAGCAAATTTTTCCCCCTTAATCTAGGATTTGAGGGTTTTTTTTATACCCAGTACATGATGTACAAGTTTCTTCTTTACATGCAGAATTAATAACATGTGAAGCTGCCCCAAAATATGGAAAGACGTTGATCTTTGGAGTCAAGCAATCTTTGATACCAAATGACCCAAAGTCACAATGTCAGACACAAAGGACAGTTCTGTCGAATTTCTCTAATACATACTTTGAAAAGGGCCCAAAGAAGAACCTTCAACATACAAGTAGAGCTTCAAGGTCAGTAACTTAAAATTGCTCCATGAAATCGCTGATACCTGAATTTCCATTAAAGCTTCTGTTGAAACCACCAGCATCAGTGAGCTAACTGAGGTCGACTCTAATTTCTTCCCTACTTACTGTGAGGGGGATCAGCATTCACAGAGATGGAAGGAAATAGCCATTCCTGCTAAGTTTTGAGTGAGCAATTGCTAAATTTTAATCTCTCTAAAACGTTCCCCTGCGCTGTACGCATTTCACAGCAGCAGCACCAAATTATTTGTTCGTTTCTCCTTCTTTGGCTGTTCGCTTATGCAGAGACCGTTTCCTCAGCGTGCACGAGGACCAGCGTGTTTTTAGCAAAATGCACTCGGACTGACGAAGCATCCAGTAGAACCTGCAACACGAGAGGCTTTTAGGGCATCCCTCCTAGATGCGTTGTAGGTATTCCGCTGTTATTACTGTTAGTTATTAGCAATTAGGTATTACCAGTACTAGCATAATCGAGTATGATATGCTAGTTATCATTAGCATAATCTGCAGCTTATTTCTAGGGCATGTTTTCAGGGACTCACAAAGGGACTGGGGGCTGGCCACACGGCCCCCTGCGGCACGGCGGTGGGTGGAGCGTGGGTGGCGCGTGGGCGAGGGGCTGGGGTGGCCAGGGGCATGAAGACAGCGCCTGAGGAGGGGGCCTGACCTTTAGTCCCGCTGGCCAGACCACAAATAACCTGCGAACCGTCTGCGGAGCTGAGCATCCCTCCCTTCACCTGTGAGGAGGTGGTGACACTGTGGCCCGTCTGAGCCAGACACCTCCTCTGCCAGGGGTCCCCAACCCGCGGGACGGCGAGGCAGGACCGGAGGCCGTGGGAAGCGACGTGCGATGAATGCCCCCTGGGCCAACTGCCGGAGAGTTAGGGGATCCGCGGGGGGCCGCACGCACGTGGGCCGTAGCCGTAGCCGTTTCTTTCCTAACAAAAAGCCAGTGAGAGTATTTGGATTTCTCTCAGTGGCTGCCAGGAGAACGTCATTAAAGGAAAGCACCGAAACACCAGAATGCTAATACTGGGCACTAGTCAATCATCCCCCGCGCCCTGAGCACGAGCCCCCCACGGCCACCGCACACCCGCGGGGACTGCAGCGGCACCATGTTCCCACGCGAACGAGGATTTTGCGGCACACGGTTCAATTTACTGCTGCGGGTCTGAAGCCTTGAAAGCATCCCTCTGCCCTCTGTTCCTATCGGCCTTTCACCTGTTCTCGCCACACTCACCTAATACACGTCGCGCTCTGTGTCCTGCACGTGGCCGCATTCTGTCCCCAAGGACGTTTCCTGGTGGCTCTCCGGCCGCAGG
>PVIY010043012.1:8498-20691 GCA_004026745.1 Myrmecophaga tridactyla
TTTATATTTTATAGCTATATACTTAGAGCTCTAGCTCTAGCTATGGCTATAAATATAATGTATATAGGCCTTGTAGCCCTAAACTTACCCTGTTCCCAAGGTGGGAAGTTTGATCTTCTAACGTGATTTTTGAAAAGGTAAAACTTCCTGAGAAAACAACACAGCTGTTGTATTCTACAGATCATTTGAACTCCATCACACTCAGCCTAACTACAGCTCACTACTGCTTGTTCCTAAAATTTTCTTCTCTTGTTTGTTATAATGCTGCATTCTCTTTCTTACTCACCTCTACCCTCCCTGCTGTTTTCTGTTCAGTCTTCTTTGACACGTCTTCCTTCTCGGTCCATCTTTTACGTTTACATTACGCAAATCTCTCTTTTGCTTTATACCCTATATTTTGGTGATTTCATCCATTTGTATAGCTTCCAATATCACGTCTAAGTCTCACTCATTAGTGCATATATTTTATTAATATTCATTTTCAGCTGAGCATTTGAGGTAGTGAGAAGAACATGTGCAAAGGCCACATGGTGGAAGGGAGTGTGATATACATGAGGAACTGGAACAAGCCAGCATGGCTGAAGTGAAAAGAATAGAGAAAGAAGAGATGTGAGGTAGGTCAGAAAGATATGTTAGAGACAGCCTCAGCAAGGCCTTATAGGCTGTGTTAGAGATTTTGAACTTATTCTGTGAGTAACGAAAGACTTTGGAGGGTTTTATGCACTGGTGCTGTGTATGTGTAATGAAATGATCAGATTTGCATTTTGGAAATGTCATTCTGGCTGTGGTATGGAGAGTAAGTTAGGAAGGGACAAAGTGAATGTAGGACACTTTCGAAAGGGGTTGATGATGATAGCTGGGTTATTTGTGTGTGTGAATGCAGTGGTTTGGGGTAGGAGTACAGGGAGCTAGTAGTGGATATGGAAAGGTATAGAAGTAAAAAGAAATGAACCAAATATAGAAAAGTGAGAAAGAAGAAAATTTCAACAGTGATTTATAGGTTCCAGCTTTTGTAACAGCATGAATCTGTTATTATTCTGAGATAGGGAACCCTGGAAGAGAAATGAGTTTTAAGGGGAAGATCTGGAGTTTGAATTTGGATGTGCTGACTCTGGGTACCTTTGCTATAACCAAGAGGAGATATTAGTTGGGCAGTGTATGAGTCTGATGCTCACAGGAAAGCTTAGAACTAGAGATATAAATAGGGGGAGTTTGGCATATAGATAATAATTGTTGTGAGGATGAATGAGATTTCTCAGAGAAGGAATAAGGTATAGAGTGAGAACATAAGGGCTAAGGACTTGAAATGCTAATGATTAATAACCAAGTAAAAGGGAATAAGCTTCAAAGACTGAGAAGTAGCAGAGACATAGGAAGAAATTAGCAACTTCATTTCCAATCAGTTCAGTATTTCTGAGATCATGCTATATCAACATACTAAATATGTATAAAATATGGTGTCTTAATCTCATGATGAATATATAAAAACTCCTTACTTTACTGTCCAGCTTATTACACTATCCAACCAAACAGAAAACACATGTTCCTCCTCCCAGAACTGCTAATTTGCCAATAGGAAACCAGAAACCTCAGAGTCATCTCTGATTTTTTTTCTTCCTTTAGTAATCCTTTCCAGTTTTTAGTATCTATCCTTTTTCTTCTTTTTTTTTTTTTGTTACCTATACTGCCTAGTTCAATCTTGTCTATTCAGTATCAGAATCCCCATCAGCTTTTTTCTTAAGCTGATTGTGTCATATCACTATTGCTCAAAAATCACTGGTGGCTTTATCATTGGTGCTGAATAAAATTCAAACTCTTGAGCATGGTGCTCTAGGCCTTCCATCACCTGGGCCCCAGCTGGTTTTTCCTGTTTTGTCCCTCACCCTGTCTGTGCTTTACCATCCTAGGTTACTCACTCTTATCCCCAGATTCTCTGAACTTGCCATGTACTCTCATGATACTGCTTCTGTTCATATATAAACACAGATGAAAACACATAATTTCCCCAGTGTCTACGGTCTGTCAAGTTACTACTCGTCCTTTCTAGACTACAGTGCCTGTCCTTTCAAAAAGCCTAATCCAGTTTCTCTCAGATAAAATGAATTATTCCTATGTCTTCATTTCCACAGCTCTTTGTACCTTTATAATAGTACTTACTTCGTTTTGCCTTGAAACCATTGTTTTCTGCCTATTTTCTTCAGCTGTGTAAGCCTGTTGAGTAAAAACACCATGTC
Organism: Myrmecophaga tridactyla; assembly: GCA_004026745.1. Classification (NCBI taxonomy): domain Eukaryota; kingdom Metazoa; phylum Chordata; class Mammalia; order Pilosa; family Myrmecophagidae; genus Myrmecophaga; species Myrmecophaga tridactyla. The sequence continues at coordinate 10,733 of PVIY010043012.1, forward strand.
ATTTGTCTCTATAATCTGCACTGTACTTTCTTTGCCCACAGTCATAAATATTGATGGATTGAATAGGCTGTGGATTACAGAATAGGGTAGGAGAAGAAAATACTATTTTAAGTAAAAAAAAATAAATATTATTTATTTTTTCTGGTATATAATTGCACTTTATTTGTTAGCCCTACTCTTGTATTACGTGTGTAATTTTATTTTATATGCATGGCACATTTGGGGAGTGGGTGACTGAAGTACTCTCCTTGGACCAGAAAAGGAGTGGGGTGGAGTTTATTTTTGTTTTTTAAAGATAATTCTTCCATATTTTTATGTTACATTTCCCGAAACAGTTCACTATTGCTGTTTCTCAAAAATCAAAAAAGGATATTTTTTAAGCTTATTACTTAGGTAATACATGTTCATTATAGGGAAATGAAAGAAAAAATATGCTTTTATATTCAGTCTGTTTTTAAAGGCTACTCAGGGTGATGTAACAGTTATTAAAGAGTAAACTTTCCAACATTTTTTAATTTAGTGGCAAATAAGCTGTTTAGAAGACAGTCTTCCTGTGGCATTATTTTTCTTGTTTTGTGTGGATACTGTTTTATTTTATTTGCATAATACAATTTAAGAAAATGGAAACAGTTTTCTAGGATTATTAATGATATATATTTTTTCCTATACTGTAAAATGTTTCTTTAAATCAATATAAATGACAATAATTTTCTTAGTAGGAAAACTTTGAAAATAAAAATGTTAACTTTTTTCTCAGTTACTAAATTTGATTTGCCTCTTTCTCATTAATGCAGCTCTCAAGAGGCAGAATTTATACAATAATCCTTTCAACTCTGTGAGTTACACAAGTCCTTACAGTCCAAATGCAAGTAGCCCATATAGCAGTGGTTTCAATTCTCCATCCTCAACCCCAGTGCGACCTCCTATAGTCAAACAGCTTATACTTCCTGGGAATTCAGGTAAGGAGAAAACAAAATGGAGTTACTGAGGAATGGTTTTTAACTTTCTGTTCTACCTCAGAATATAACTTAACCATTACTAGTTCAGTTTCATTTTATTTATGAAACTTTTAGCTGGTTAGAGCAAATACCATTGTGGAGCTATTTTATATCAGGTACTATACCAGATACCAGGAGTACAAAGATAAATCAGTGTGTTATTTTCATAAAATTTTCTTTAAAGTGGTGTGTTGTTGTTTCACCCATGACAAATGCTTAATTTTCAGTGTTTGCATGTTAAAGAGTTTAATTTGTAGTGTTTGTTTAAAATAAAAAATTTGACTCAGGTACAGTCTGAACCTGGCCTTGTAATACTTTTCTTATCATATGCACTATTCTCTTTCATTTATAAGATAAATGTTAACTATTTGGTATTCTTGTTCTCCTTACATGCCTTTCATGTGGCAGCTTTTATGGTGGAGGGTTCTGGAAAATAAGTTTTTCAAATAAGTCTGTATTAGTAATATTAGTGACAGTCTTAGGATTTTAGTTCTTTTTCCTAAAAGTTGATGATCTATATAAGAGCATTTCTTTAGAAACAAATTAGACTTTTTTTGGATGCATGTATCCTTTATTCCTTTGACCTGTCTTCTCTTACCCTTTTTGTTTAGAAAGATAAAGAATTTTTTATCTAGTCATTTTCTTTATCCCCTCTTTAATATTCACTACTAAACTCCTTGGGTCCCCTTTTTCTAGTTTGGAAAAGGGGTTTTGTAAGCATAGCATAATATAGGAGAATTGAGCCTAGTGGTCTTTGGGAATTTGTTCATGAATCTCTTTAGGAATCTTGATTTCTCTCAAATTATATTTTTCTTATTTAGGAAAAGTAGATGCTTTTATTCAGGGATAAAGATGATGATATTTGTTAATGACCATGAATTTGGCGGGGGGAGAGGACTATATCATAAATTCATCTATATAGAGAGCAGTTTCATTGGCTATTTGTAAAGTTGAAATCCTTTAACATATAGTTATTGGACACCACCTACCTGCCAGGCACTGTTTAAAGTTTGTTTCATAAGAAGAGAGATAAGTTCACTTAACTACAGGTGAAAATGTATTTTGTGTTTATGCCATATTACATGAAGGAGTTTCTACAGCTCTTTTTTCTAATAAGGTAAATTTTTAATTCCAATATTTGGGAATTTTACAAACAAAAAAGACAATAATAATGAACTGAGTCAAAAGATATAATATCAAGTTAATTGTAACAGAAATATACTCAATTTTTGTTTCCCCGAAGTTTGGATTTTTCTTTTTTCTTTCTTTTCATTTTAAAGGTAATATGAAAAGTTCATCAGACAGAAATCCTCCACTCAGTCCTCAGTCCTCTATTGACAGTGAGTTAAGTGCTTCAGAATTCGATGAAGATTCAATTGGATCCAATTATAAGTTAAATGATGTAACTGATGTGCAGATTCTAGCTCGGATGCAGGAAGAAAGTAAGTATTCTTCTTGATAAAAGTTGGGGCTTTTTACTACTGCATAATTTGTTGTGGGTATTAAATATGCCTTAAACTGTTGTGGGATTAGTAATGCAGTGAGAGTAGAAATATTGAAATCAACATTTGAATGGTCTTATTCAACAAATGTACCGAGAAGTTCATTAACCTATGTTTGGAGTCTATTTTACATATATCAGTTTGCTGTGCAAAGAAAGGCATACCCTGCTCTGCCTCTGTGACTGATAATCATAACCAGCACATAACTCTGCACTGGAAGTCAGTAATCCAGTTATTCTTTTGCTGCTCTTTGTGGGTTTTTTGTTTGTTTTCGGTGTGGACCAGTGTTTCTCTACCTTTTTTTTCATTATTGCCCCTCAGGAGCCTTATTAGTCATATTTTCTTCCCCATCTGACCCCCACCCCTAACTCCCACCCCCATGAAATTTTAATAATCATGTTTACTCTATATCTCTTTATGTATTGTGGCCTTATGTGGATACTATGATACATAAGATTTTTTCACATCACAAGAACCAATTTTTGCTGCTGTTTCAGTTTTCTCTCTGCTAAATCAAATATCATGCAGTGGCTTGGCTTAAACAGTAGGCGTTCACTGGCTCATGGCTTTGAGGCTAGGAGAAGTCCAAAATGAAAGCAGTGCTTTTTCACAAAAGACTGGCATTCTACGGCTGGCTGCCAGCAATCCTTGGTGCTTGGCTTTTTGGTCACCTGACAGTGTACATGGTGGCTTCTCCCTTTTCTTCCGAGTTCTGTTGACTTCTGTCATTTTGTTGGTTTTTCCTCTGGTTTTCATTCTGTTTCTCAAGGACTCCAATAATCTGGTAAAGCCCAATCTGATTCAACTGAAATAACATCTTGAAGAGATTTTATTTATAATAGATCCATACCCACAGTAATAAATTACATTTAAGAACATGTTTTTCTAGGTGTATATAGCTCCAAGACACCACAGCCCCCTTGGCGTTGAATAACACCCCTGTTGAAAATGCATGTTGTAGACTATAATATAGACCGTTGCAGAAAATGAGAATTGTGACATTAAATTAAATGAAGTGTGTGATGGTGCTTTGCAAAGTGGTCCTTGAAACTTTTTAGACCATGGACAAATTTGAGAATCCAATAAGAGTTGTGGCCCCTGTCATCCTCCAAATGTAATTATGCCCCCAATTTTTCATTCTATTTCAAGGGTTTTTGGATGCCCTAACTTTCATCTGAATGTAAGGTAATGGCGATGGTATGATTATTGCTTGTGATTTTATTATAAGGGTTTAGCTGTGAGGTAACCACTCTATCTAATGTGATTCCTTTTAACCTTTACAGTGGAAAGATCTTTAAAATACACATTTCAGAGTCTTGTCAGTTGGCTGAGAGTAATGGGGCATTGCTATAATTTAATTCAAAAACTTTGTTGTCTGTGTGTATAATAGACCTTTTCTCTAATGTAAATCTGTGGTAACTTTTGTCAACTTGTAATATTTATTAAGAAGCTGCCTAATGTTTCTTTCTTTGTGGATTCATTTTCCATTTCCATGTACCTTCCCCTACAAAGACTGAAGGACTTGGTGCTTTCTTTATTTTTAGCCTTAGAACCTTGTAACATGGTACCCTTTATTCTGTAATTTAACTCACTGAAATTGTAGCATTTTCAGCTAGTGTGGGGCTAGTTATTCTCATGGATATGAAAGGAGAATAAAGATTCTGCCTAACTCTATTCCTTGGAATAAACTCACATTTCTCCTTTGTCCCCTGACTTTTGAGGCCGCAGTACTTTGTTAGAAGCTCAGTGGGCTTTTTGCTGTAGTCTTCACATTGTATTTCAGTAACCAGAAATAGAAACTTTAGCCTTTCAGTTATACTTTCTAAGTCATCCACATGCATGAATATTCCTTTTCCTAAAGATTTTATGAAAAGGTGATGCTAAAAGTGCATGTGATACCTCCTTGAAAATAGCAGACTTTTTTGTTTCTCCCTTTTTTTTTTTAGTAATCTTTAGAAATGTAAAATATTTCAAAGAATCCTAGAGATTGGCTGGTCAAAACTCCCTCATTTTTAAGTTGAGGAACACAAAATCCCATAGTGTTGATGACTTCCTTAGGATCCACTTCCTAGTTGGAAAAACTACATGGAAATCTGAGTTTTCCTTTTCTGAAATAGTGCTTTTTCCATTGTTGTGGACTCCAGAAATCTGTGGTTTTTAAAGGTACTCGGGTGATTCTCATTATCCACTAGTTTGGGGTACCATGTCATAGAGCATTCTATATATAAATATATATGACTTAAAGATTCGACTAGTACTGTGTAAACATCTTTTTTACTAGACTCTGCTTAGCAGGACTTGTTGAAAGTATTAACTAAATTCTGTATTGTTTTTAAATTATATTTTGTTTCCTCATTAACTATATTTATCAACATTTGTTTTTGTTACAGAACCTTTTGTACATTTGAAAGGTCCTTAAGGTTGCTTGAGTTATTCTGAAGGTATCATGCTACAAAAGGGGGAACGCTTGAAAATTTTTACTTGAAGGCTTAGGATTTCAGATTGTTTTATTGAAATGCCTTGAGTTATGAATCAATTGAAATTTTATTTATGCCTGACTATGTTAGATTATGTGCTACAGAAAATTTAGGTTCTGGACAAAATAAACTTTTCTTTCTTTGGTCTCATAGAGTAGGTAAAGTTCTAAAATACAGGCTATGTCCTCCTTATCCCTGTATTCTGATTTACCTTAGTCCCAGCCCGATAGGCTTCATTATCTCTAATTGAAGCCTTATTTCTTTTTCAGTTTCCATAACAGTTTTAGAAATATTTTTAAACTTATGATTCTACCTTGTAATGTGGATTTCAGATTTAAGGAAAAATTGGATAAAGGATTATAGAATTTCATTCAATTTAAAAATAATTTTCAAATATGATTTATGTATCTTCATATGGGAGGATGTCTAACATGTTTTTAATTTAGATGTCCAACACTTCTTTTACCCTATTTGAATTTCTCAATGATCCTTTACTTTAATATATATACAAATATTTTATATATATATACACACATACATATATATATATTTTTTTGCATGGGCAGGCACTGGGAATTGAACCCGGGTCTCCAGCATGGCAGGCTAGAACTCCACCATGGCTCGCCCCTTTACTATTAAAATATAAAAATAGTGACATGTTTAAAAGTATAAGTAAAAAAAAATAAAATAACACATTCATTATTATCAGGTCTCCGGCAAGAATATGCAGCCACCACATCTCGGCGCAGTTCTGGTTCATCCTGCAATTCTACGAGACGGGGTACTTTTAGTGATCAGGAACTTGATGCACAAAGTTTAGATGATGAAGATGACAATATGCATCATGCAGTATACCCTGCTGTTAACAGGTTTTCACCATCACCACGCAATTCACCTCGACCATCACCTAAACAGTCACCTAGAAATTCACCTCGTTCACGATCTCCTGCTCGGGGAATAGAATATAGTAGAGTGTCCCCACAGCCTATGATTAGCCGCTTACAGCAACCTCGCCTTTCGCTTCAAGGCCATCCCACAGATTTACAGACAAGCAATGTTAAAAATGAAGGTAAAACATAGCAGATTTAACTTAAAATTAGAATGCTCCAGAAAATATTGTCTTTCATGTTTCTGTATGAAGCTAACACAAACTTAATCAAAATTTTGTATTTGGATAATTTGGTCAAATTGACAGTTTTATTAATGGTGAATTAATACAAAAATTAAGGAAAAAGTAAATTTAGTTTCGTGTAACTACTTGGTTATGTTACTTTTGCTTTAGTTTACTTATTAAGTGATCTGTATTTAATTGTTAAAATTTTATTTAATAATTTACTATTTTCTTTAAGGGTTCTCTTCTGTAGGTGTTGAGGATTTTTTTTTTTTAACCATATGGGTTTTTCTGTAGGCCCTTCTAAAATATGTAGAATGTTTAAATAACTTGGTTTTTGAATGCTAATTAATATTTTAATTCTTTCTCCATCTGAAAGAATAATATGATTTTTTTTAACGTGGAAATTCCATTACAGAAAAACTAAGACGCAGTCTTCCAAACCTGTCCCGAACATCTAATTCACAAGTTGACTCAGTGAAAAGCAGCAGAAGTGATTCAAATTTTCAAGTGCCAAATGGAGGAATACCTCGCATGCAATCTCAGGCTTCAGCCAGTAAGTATCTTTCTTAGGCTTTCATGTATCTGTTATTTAAAAGAAAATATTTTGTGCAACATAGCTATAGCAAAATTTAATGTTTATCAGTCTCTATATGGCAATCATAATTATATTAAAATTTTAAATTTGTTCCTGTAAGATACCCAGTTGTATCAGTGTTATAAATGTATTAAATGCTAGTCTCTCCAGGATTTAAAAATAAGCCAAGTCTAACTATTAAAAAAAAAAAGTTATGTGTAGCCTTTTATTTATAGAAATTACACATAGTAGCCAGTATATTTGAAATACATATCTCTTAGTAAGTAGCTTTTCTGTAATAACTGTCACTTTAAAAATATATAAAAATTTGTTTTATAATCATAAACTTTTATAGGTCATCATAATCAATATAATCACTTCATTGTTCAAACCTGACATATATTAAATATGTTATCAACTTTGATTGTTATAGTTCTTCTTTTTATTCCAAAACAAAATTATACCAAAAGAATACTCGGATAATTTCACTTTATTTTCACATCTGTTGATCTTAATTTTTAAATTTTGATTTGATTGATTTTCCATGTTTGCTCAAGATATTTTAATGAAAAAATATAACATTGAATCAATATGGATATCCAATTCATAGTCTTAATGCTATTTATAACACAGATTAATATTTGAGAAAATAAGTTGCCAGAAATTCATCATTCTTTAAGAACTGATCACAGTTTCTATGCTTAAATTATCTTTTGAAAAATAAGTTAATAGAATTAAGACTAAACACTTAAGAGAAACAGAGAGGATGGATTTTGAAAATGTCAAAGACAAGGTGCATGCAGATCAGAATTTTTAATTTTGTGATCATGGATGTGACAGATTTTTCTAAATGGGGGAAATATTTTTTTAATTGTATTATTAATAATAAACATTTGTGTTTCTATTTTGAAACAATAATATGCTAAATAAATACAAGCATTTCTACTATAGCACAAAATATACATTCTTTAAAAACTTCACATTCTGTAATACTGCACATTAGAAATGACAGTGTTAGGGGAAAATAGTCCTGGAACAGACCACTTAAAACCCAAGCAGCTTTCTTACCTGAGCATGATAAAAATAATAACAATCCTATAAAATGCTAGCACAATTAAAGACATATTAAATCCTTAATGAATAAAAAAAATACTACAGAAAATACAGAACTTCACTTAAAAAAAAAAATATTAACGGTAGCTTGATAGAAAGGAAGGGTTGAAGCCACTGAATTAAGATAAACAAATATCAAGGAGATTCATTTGGTACGAATTTAGACAAGTTCAAATTCATTTGGTACGAACTTTAGTCACAAAGCATGTGACTAAAATGAGACCAGAAGAGATGTGGAGGGAGTTAGGCATCATGTATATAACTGTACAAGATTATTTAAAAAATTTTTTTAAACTTTCAACAAATTATTGTATTAACTAGGGTATAAATGAACATGTAGTCACACCAATTTTAAACTATTGCAGTTATTTCTATGATCTTATAAATTCTCAACATGTATCCCATGTACCCCTCAGCTCACATCAGTCCTGTAGTCTAATTTACCCAGATCCTTTGTAGTATATTGCCATCAGTAGTTGAACTATGGTACCCATGATATGTTCCTTCATTTCCTCAAGGCTGTGAGGAAGAAGTAATGCAAACATGAGGTTGACTTCGTTTATAATTTGGTTATTGAACAGTAACAGTTTCAAAAGCATTAGATTCTTTTTTAATTCCCTCACATCTTTCTTGTGTTTAGCTAACTTTGTGTACTTGTGATAAACTGCTGTTACTTGTGGCTCAAAAATTAAGGCTTATGAAAAAACACATTTGAACCAACATGGCTTCTTGACATATTAACATGTTCCTTATTTGCCAGTTGCATATATTACTCACATTACAGAACTATTCCTTAAGAATAATCTTAATCCTCAGAACAATTCTGTGAAGTAGGTACAATTATTAACACATTTTTCAAATTAGGAAATTGAGGCTTTGTATGAATAAAGCTGTTTATGGTTATATAGCTGGTAAGTGGCAGGTTGGATTTCAAACTCATAATAATCTGGCTTGAGAGCTCAAGGCCACTTAGGGAGATTTGTCACATCTATCATTTACTATCAGGGCACAAAATTATATGCATAAATATAATTTATATATATTTTTAAGATTTAAAACTGTGGGAAAATTGCTACTTTGAGACTTATATATCTCATTTATTCAGCTGGATACATGCAAAAATGTTTTGGTATCAAATTGGATTTTTTTTTAGCTGTACATTTATTATCCTAATCCAAATTGGATTTTAAACCTAGTATTCTAGGTTTTATGTGATTTTTATTGTGAACTGTGTAATTATGAATGTCATGATGGTACGTGCTCCTTGTGTCCTCATAAATGGTATAGAAAATAGGGATTCACTGATTCTTAAATGAAAGTAAAGGTAGAATTTGAACTCTCTAATCCCTGAGATGTTAAGTGATAGGCTTTGTGCCTTTTGAACATGCAAATTAAGATTAGTTAATCTTAATTTGAGACTATCTTTGTTTTTATTTTATTTTTTTCTGATACATTTGGCACTAACAAAAAGCTACCCACAATGTAATACAATAGGATAGAAAATTTTAAGCATTAAGATTAAGTAATAAAACTCATGTTTATTATAAGGCACATTTTTGTAGCTTATACACAGATAATCCAAAACATATTGTATACTTAGCTTTTGAAGGTGCTTTTATACTTATTTTGAATTTTTAAGTTCTGAATTTCTCAAAACATCACATGAACAAACAGCTTCCCAGTTCTTTGTTAAATCAGCAGTGTCTAGATCCTCTTTGCCTCATTCCATTACTATCAGTATCAGCTCTTTACTAGGGTTGTAGCTTCATCCCCTTTATGAAGATGCTATACACTTGAACTGTCCTAGCATCTCAAAGTTTTATAGAAATGAAAAATTTCACAAAAATAGTTTAAAGAAAAAAAAGATAATCAAGCTGGGGACCTAGGATAAAAATGATGATAGTAAAACATAGTGGCAGTATCTTAAAGTTTGCAATAATTGCTTAACACTTCTAGTAGAAAATATCTATGTAGTTTCATAATAGTATATTTCAATAATCTGAATTATAGCAGACAGGACAAAGTAAGATACCATCCTTGTTTTCAGTAGAATATACTTATTCTACTGAATACTTATTCAGTAGATTCTACTTTTAGTATTTGTAGCTGTAGTAAAGATTATTTATAATTGAAATTAAATTATTTTAGTATAAAATCACACTCCTCTCAAAAATGTATTTG
>PVIY010043013.1:0-20585 GCA_004026745.1 Myrmecophaga tridactyla
CCACATCATAAGCCAACTGTCCCTCATAGCTGACACAGCCTATGCCATTTTTATTCATTGGACACAAAGTCTGAATCCAGGATTTGATGACTTCCCCTTTTCCAATCCATGTGGATAACCCCTCTTCAAAATGTCAAGAAAGTGTGCATGGCCCAGGCCTAGGTAATTGAAGCATTGTTTTCCATTGACTTGTTTTTGGAACAGGAAAGATCATGTGCCTCCAAATGGACCAACCCAGGCCAATTAGTATAAATCCTAAGACTATAATTAGACTACTTAGGAATGAAAAGCTCTCCCTCGAAGATTTTTTAAACAATCAAAATGGTACAGCAAACAAAGGAAGTTGTCAATGTGGCCACCATTTGGAAAGAAAGTGCCTGAGGTTAAAGAATGGATTGAATAGAACATCACAGCTGGAAGATGGAGAAACTGAACACTTGGTTCTGATCATGTGTGAAGCCAGCACTGCAATGGAACATTTTAGTAACATGGGTCAAAAAATGCACTTTAATTTAGACAAGCATGAGAGACATTTTCTGTGACTCCCAACCACACGTGTCCTAACCATTAACATGTTTGCATGCATAAAAACAATGAGGTTTGGCTTTTTCCTTGTTGAAGGTCCTTTCCACTCTAAAGTGTACACTTTCCATTTGCATAGTAGCATTCAGAACTTAAAATAAATAGGAAATTAATATGATGGTTTGAGTCATAGTCTTATTCCCTGTAACAAGCTCATATTTTCCAAGCAGCTTAAACTAAGGTGAGAAGAAAAATTACAGACAGTGAAACAGTTTGAAAAAAATTACCAGGGATTATACAAGTAAATAAGTGATATGCATAGATAATGTGGATATTCAATAAGGCAAAAGCAATTATACAATATACAGATTAAACACATACATATATTTTAACTAGGAGGTGATTTTCAGCTAGGCTGTACGGTTTTTATTGTGCTCTATTAAGTGTGTTGCAAAGGGCTAATTTCTATGGGGAAGGAAATATATAAATACTTGTGTTCTGTACTCAAGCTACTTGGAGCCTAGAGGGAAAAATGAGATGTATGTTCATATAAGGCAGCATGGTTTAATAGTTTTCACCTGAATTTTAGAAAAGTTTATTTTGCCATTTAATCCTATTTTGCACACCCAGTAGGTATATGCAATTGTACCAATTAGCTAACCTCATAAAATTATGTCTTCTTTTGTAAAAATAGTGTTAATTTTCCCTTTTCAAGGCATATTTGTAAACAGTAAATGAGATAATACATGCAAAGTGCTGCCTTTAGTATAGAGTATAGAGACACTGTATAAGAGCCCCAAATATATCATGATTAAACTTGCTACATAGTGTAATTCAAGAGGCCTGAGTGATCATCTAGAAACAATTCAGTTTTCCCTCTCTCTACTGATAAACTTTGCAGAACATGCTCCTATTTTTACTTTCTGAGTGGCAAATCTCTTTGCACTCCAGACCAAGTTACACTTAATAAGAAGAAAGCTGAAGAAATGGGAGAAAAATGTACTAATCCAAGAATATTTAGCAAGTATCTTGAACATATCCAGTACCCATACTAGGCTCAGTAGAGGTTAGAAAATCACAGTAACTCATGTATTTCTCCCACAAGTGCTTCAAATACCTACAGGATAAAGACATTAAAAAATAACTAAATATTTGGCTTTGAACTAGTACTTTCTAACTTAAGTATTAAGAAGAAGGCATTATATAAATTGTATACAGGTGATTAGTGGACATTGAATAGATTCTTAACAAATATAATTTATCTATTAAGAGGAAATGATCTGATGGACATCCCGAATAAAAGGAACACCATGGGAAATAATATGGAAGCAAGCCATCACCAAAAAATGTGAATTTTTCATGGTGCCTCTAAGAAGACCTTTTGTTTTGTTTGTAATAATGATAATGACACCACTACTAATAGTTATCATTTATGAAGAATAACTATAAAATGAAGCTCTAGGTCCAATGTATATTAGGTCCAATAGAAATGTTATCACATTAGATACAGCCAATGCTATTATTCACAATAGTTTTGTTCTATAAAATTGCTGAAATACTGAATTAGCAGACACTGAACCATTACTTCTAGGGGTTTAGGTTCCTTTGAGCCTCTGATCATAACATTTTCATCAAACAATCAAGACATAACTTTGTTTTATAAATAAATTTAAGCTCCTGCTTAAAGACAATGTATTTAATGTATATTGTTGATTCATTAAATTCAATTTACAGCCTGTACTGTAACTCATTCTCTATAACTGCGAGGCATATCACAGCTTTCTTACACTTAGGAACAATAGACAATGCTGTGAACTTTGGAAAAATTTAAACAGCAAAATCACCAACAAAACACAAAAATGTGAAAATTGTGTCGCTAGAAACACTGCAAAAAGGACACTTGCTTACATTACTAGGGCTGAAACAAGGTAGATAACCTTACATTAATTAGCTTAGCTGGAAAATGCACGTTGGGAGACTCACACTTTTGCTGCTCTTGAATATGTGTGTGAATGACTGACTTCAAAAGCACGTGAGGATTGATTTGGTGTTGCAGATAAAGTGTAGTGAGCAGTCAAATTTGCAACGTGGGGTCTGTGAATACTGAGGATCAAATGTACTTACCTATGAAGTAGGTATTATTTTTGTTGCTGTTTCCCAGATAAGGTTTAGAGAGAAATACTTTCCAAAAGTCTCAAGTTAGTAAGTGGTAGAGCTTGATATTAAGCATGGTGATATTTCAGTCCAAAGCCCTTGGAGTGAGGCAGCTCATTACAACATCCTTATGAGTAGGATTAAGTGGGTGCTATCAAACACCTATGTCTTCATCACAGCTTACATATCTATATCATTATATGATGTCACTTTGATTACCGAGCTATAATAACCTGGTTTTTATAGTGGCCATTTTAAGGTAAGCTTTTCAGATTATTCTATGAACTATGAAGTAGGTTTGCATTCTCAAATTCGTTGAAGATGATATCCTTTCAAGAATTTGAAATTTTAGGTTTTACTTTCCTTTGAGTGTTAGTATTGAAGTTGTTTCTGTTTTTAGAACTTAGATTGGGTTATGCTTTAATGTAATGATGAAGTTGTTCTATATGTTTTTGCAAGATAGCAGAAATATTGAAAATATGGTCATTAGAGGAGAGTTCTTGCCAAATTAAATAAAATTAATTGCATATAGGATAATATTTGGGAAGTTAAGTTTCTGTAACAGTATGAATCTTGATAATGTGACTATAAATTATGTAAACAGAATATGAATTAACCAAATTCATATAAATTAATTAAGATTTTAATTAATGTCTGTATATACACATATACATTTATGATGCATATTGTACACCTGTGCCCACACATATACATATATTTGATGAAGAAATTCAGGTAAATAAGTTAAACATATATAAAATATATTGATATATATGGTTTCTTTTTTCCTTGTCACAATTTTCTTAGAATCTGAGGTCTTTTTCACTCAGAGTGATAGATAGTATTTTCAGCATCTTGATTTCAGTGATCTTGCCCATCCATGTGAATATAAACCAAGAAATATGCCCATAATTTTCTCTGAAGTCATAATTCTCAACTTGGAGTGGGCAGGAGATGTCAGAGTAGAGAAGAGAGTAGAGTCATATATTCTGTGCCTTAGCTTGCCAGTGCTGTATGAGAAAGACCTCACAATGGTTTGGTTTAAGCAACAGGAATTTATCAGCCAACAATCTGGAGGCTAGAAGTCCAAAATTGATTTCATCAACAGGCTGTGCTTTCTCCTGGGGTCAGTAGCATTCTGGTGACGGCAGTGTTCTGCCACATGGTAATGTCCTTGGTCTCTCCCTGTTTATGGGGATTAATTGGGACAATAATGATTTAAATAACACTTTAATGAAACAAAAGAATATTGTGTAAGGTTCTGAAATTCTACACCAAGAAAGTAATTTTATAAATTCCAATGAAACTCTTGAAATTACCTCACTAGGCCCCCTTTATATGCTTAGAATTAGGGGATTAGTATTTGATCAGGTTGAGGTTCCAAAAGAAATGCAGCCATCACTTTCAGTTAGCCATTTCCTAGGTCACATATTGGATTTAGAAAAAATCTATTTTTCCTTTGTATGTCATCTCAGTCCTCTTAATGTGAATAGAAATAGTTTTGTAGGGACAGTTCCAAGAACAGATAATTCTTCAGGTAAAGACTCTGATTGCCTGCATAACAGCCAAACTAAACTAAACTGACAGCATTGATTTTCATAATGAATAATGAAATAGCACAAGTAAGACTGATCTTGTTCCTACTCTAGATTTAACATTTCTGTCTATATGTCCTTCGCACACATTCTTCACCTTTCTGCACCCCATATGAAGCATATAGATAATAATACATTGAGTATGGAAGGCCGAGTTATGATGTAGCAGCCATGAAACCTGAAATCTCAAGTGTTATAATGAGGGATTCTTCTCCCTTCTTGTGACTAAGCTTCGTGGAGTCCTTTGCTTCCAGCCCCCATGGGTATAGGAGAGAGAGTACAGAGGTTGTAGAAGTAGTTTTATGGACAGGTCAAACAGTCATGTAGATTATCCCCCTACTTCATTCCATTGGTCACAACGCAGTCAACATTGTTTCTACCTAATTGCAAGAACAGCTTAGGAATGTAGCTGTATGGGGACCCAATATCTTTCACAGATAAAGACCTTACAAGGTCATTGAGAGGAATCAATGAGGTAAAATATGGCACACTATCAAATAAATGCCATTACCAAGGTGAGGACAAACATATAGTTTTTAATGTGTACAATAAGAAGCTTATTGTTGCTTAATCACATAGCTTAAAGTAGGGAAGCGTTGAGTCCTTGGTGGAGGATGAATCAAAAAATTGAGGGGCAAACTTAAAATGTGCTGGGGCATGTGAAAATACATTTGTATTGGAAACTGGTAACAGAGTTGGAAGACCTCAGATTTTAACTTACTATATTTCTAAACCTTCTGAGATATATTCATTCAGTGTTAAGGACAAAAAAAGTGACTGGTTTCTCATGCTAGCTCAACCCTGTAAATGGCATTTTAATGTTTGCAAAATATTCTAGTGCAAACAGTTAATCATTTCTTTTTCTAGCACATTATTCTGTTTTCTTAAATATCCAGGTTGGGGAAATGAAATATTGAATACAATGAAACTTTATTTCTTCACTGGAATAACAAAATATCTATGAACATCTATTCAAAATTTATATCATTAATTGTTGAATATTCACTGTGTATGAATTACTATGTCAACCAGTGAGTACTCAAAGAAGTATAAAGTATAATCTCTTAATTTGAGGAAGAACAGTAAGATACCTTAAATTTCAAAAAAGACTTTGAAATTAAATAAAATTTATTTTTAGTGTCAACACCATTGCTGACCACCTCTGTGATTTTGGGTAAGTTATTTAAGCTCTCTGATATTCTATTTTATCATCTTTAAATTGGAAATAATTTAATCCTTCTTGAGTTAAATAATGTACATAATGTGTTCAGCCATCACATGGCATTTATAGAGTTCTTATTAAATGCCAGAGACTCAGTGAATGAGTGTTTAATTGTTATTATAATTATTATCCAGAATCTACATTTTGACATCAATCAGACACAAAATAAAAAGTGATACTAGGAAGCATATGGCTAAGTCCTACAAAATAATGAGAAAAATGCCACAAGAGTACAGAAAAAGGACTGCTCACAGGAGCTAATGTACTTGAGGAAGGCGTCATGCTGGATGTAAGACTGAAACGGCATTACGAGAAGGGAAAAAAAATAATGACAAGCAAAAATTTGGATTTATGGTATGGCACCAATATATGGACAAGATAGAATGAGAACAATATATAGATAAATTCGGGTAGGTGAATAAAGAGAGATACCTTTGAAGTTATTGACTGCTGGCCATCACTTCAAAGGAAGAGGGAGTCTGAAGATGTTTGGTGGCTTCCAGTACCCTCTAATAGTTATCTTTCAATACAGAGCTAAGGTCTGTGTGCTTCCTTCCTCCAAAAGCAAAGCTTTGTTATGTCATATACTCACCAAAAGTTCTGTCAGTTCTAATTGAAAATAAGGTTCAAGGGAGAACACAGAATGGGGCAAAAGTCAGTGCATTTCACATCTCAATCATTATATATTAGAGACAATCTAGTCCAAGGGGATATAGCATATAATTTAACAAGGTTTTGCCAGTTCACATAGAACAAGGGAAAGATAACTTAACCCTGGGCAAATTGTTTAATATTTTGTGTCCAAATGATATTCATATAAATATCAATTTTCATAGTAAATTTATTAAACTATAGTTTTATTGCTTAGCACTTCGATTATTATAAAATGTTTACTTTCAGCATACTTATCCCAAATACTGATTACGATGCCTAGCTCACTGAGTCACTGTCAGGATGGAATGTGAATGTGCCACATGCAATCTGGTATGGACAAGACTCTCAATAAAAGTTAAATACCTAGAAGACAGATTCAAATCTTAATGTCCCAGTTCCCTTTTACTTCTCTCCGTGGGTGGGTGAAGGGAGTTTACATTCTCTCAGAATCTAGTGCTCTCTGGGGTTGGGAAGGATGGGAGGAGGCAACAACGCACAAATTTCACTGCACCATCTCACCTCCGTCATCTCACTCCCTGACTGGATTTCTGTGTGAACAAAAGAAAGGTCATACTGCTGGAGGTGGGGGTGAGGGAAGGGATTGAGAACTATAAAAACGCTAGTTCAGTGCCAGCTTTTTCTAGAAAAATATAACAATAACTAGACCTCTGTAACATTTGTTATTCAGGGGTGTTCACGTTCTTTATGTACACAGCACTTTTGTATGCTAAAAAAATCCTTTCATTATTTTGTACTAGAAAAATTCATTATTCTAGGTTTGGGGTCATTAATGATCTAATCTCACTAAACCCTCTGGATATTTGATAAAACAAGGTGAGATAGTACTTATCTGAATCTTGACAGCCATATAGGGAAAGCACAGAAGGCAAATTGTCATTTGCCTTATTAAATCACTTTCAATATTGTACATCTCTACCTAAGAGCATTGTTCGCCAAATGGATGTGACTTCTCCTAAGTGGTATAATGAGCAATTCTTTCTGAATGTTTCTTCAGAGCTATTTTCCTATGTCTTCACTTTGTCAGATTTTTTTTTCTTTTTTAAAACTAGGCTAGGCTTATCTGACTGCATTTGACAGTCTGTAGTCAGGTGAGGAATTTTGAATGAATTTTCAGACAGAGAGGTCAGTTCATGAAATAAATGCCTTGCTGGAAAAGCTGGTGACATAAACCCGCAGGGTATGAATGAAAGCAATCTTGTACCACTGAGCCAGCAGATGCCACCTAATCAGTTACGATAACTTTTGGTACGACCTTTGTGTAAAGAAGTTTACATTTGTGTCATTGTAATCGTCTTTCACTCCATACTGTGCTGGAAGCACATGGGATGAACAATTTAGCTGAGAACCCTGGAGAAAACAGCTAAAGTGGGGTGGGGCAAGGATCTTGGAATTGAATTTAATACCTGTGCTTTGGTGCCAAAACTTCAGCCTTTGAGTAGAAATTTTTAAAACATTTGCTTTTTGTTGATTAGAGTATGATTATAAATGCCCTAGTAAAATGTAGTGATTCATTGACTAGGGAATTATAGTAAGAAGAGCATTTGAGAAGGAAGTTAGTTATTAAACTAAAGCCACTAATTAGTGTGTATATTTAATATATAATATTAAATTTAAAATTAGTAACAGCGTTTACCTCTGTGTGTGTTACCTCTTGCCATGATGATGCTATGTAAGAACCCACAAAAACCTCAATGACATAAAACAATACATTTTGGTTGTTGCTCATGGGTCAATGAGTCTGCTAGGCATGTTTTGGTCATCTTTGCAGGGCTTGGCTGATCTGGGTTGGGCTCCTTCATGTAACAACACTCAGCTGATGAGTTGGTGGGGGCTGGCTAATGTAGGACTGCCTCAGCAGCTAGGCACCAGCTACAGTGCCTAGCTGGGACTTGTACACATGCAGTGACAGGGTTCTGAGAAAGAAAGTGGAAAATAAAAAGACTTCTTATGGTATAAGAACTGTCACACTGTGACCTCCAAAGCATTTTATTGTCCAAAGCATGTCATGAGATCAGTTCATAATTAAGAGGTGGAAAAACATGGTCCAATTCTTGATGGGCAGAACTTCAAGGTCTCATTGTGAAGGGTGTAGATACTGAGGATGTGGTAAGAGAATTAGAGTAATTTTTGCCAAAAAAATAAAACCACAAAACTACACCCTCTTTATTGAAGGGTTTGTATTAAGGAGAGAAATATTTCTGGTAACTTCTTTATTTTCAATAAAAAACTCCTGATCTGTTAATAATGTAAAACCATCATAGATGATGCTATGTTGCAAAGAAATACGGAGGATTGCAACTAAGGACTTCATAACCTATTTAAGAGAAAATGTTTGCATGTAAATCCCAATAGCATAAAGAAGAGGAGAATGCACACCCTCAGAAAAATAAAGCAACCCACTGAGGGTGCCGAAAAAAGTTTAGTGGAGGATACTCACTTGTGTGGAATGTTGGACATATTAAAATAGGTCAGAAAATAGTATTAACAAATGGAAAATAGAATGCTAAATGCCACTCCTCTCAACCTGCACTATGAGAAAACATCCCTGTATACTTGTAAGGGAAAACAAGAGGGCTGTAGTTATAATAGCTGATATTAGTTTCAGACCTAAGGTTGCTTTTATCTGTTAAAGATGGGTCTTGGAAAGCTAGGCAGAACGCTATTGCAGAAAAAGAATTATGCTGATGAGACTTGAAAACCGTTAGAAATTCTTCTATGGTTCCTCTCAAATAACTGTGGTGATCAAATATATCAGTCATTTCAGGTGATTTCCAATGGCATATGGGTGATTTCAAAAACCTTGGGTCGCCTTTTCAAGTTACGTGTTTGGAGGGTGTATTAGTCAGGATTCTCTAGAGTAACAGAACCAACAGATGATATCCATAAATATGAGATTTATAAAGGTGTCTCATGCAACCATGGAAATGGAAGAGTCCAAAATCCATAGGGTAGGCTGTGAAGCTGGCAGCATCAATAAAGTGTCTGGACAAACTCCACAGGACAGACTCGCTGGCTGAAGAAGCAGTGAAAAAGTCTCATTTCTTCCTTAAAAGGTTTCAACTGATTAGATTATCCAGTTGGTAGGAGACATGCTCTGGTTGATTGCAGATGTAATCAGTCACAGATGCAATCGACCTATGATTTAATACACCAGCCTTCTGTTCTATCAACCAGCCATGAAATATCCTTGCAGCAATGGTCAGGCCAGTGCTTGCCTGACCTGACAGTGGGGCATTATCACTTGGCCAAGTTGATACCAGAACCTAACCATTACAGAGGATTTAAGTGAGCTATGTCCCATCCATGAAGCACAGAGGTGTTCTAACATTGGACTCATTCTCTCACACTTTACAAAACAGTAGGCAGAAGCTGTCTCATCCTTCACTGCTGTTAGCTGGGTTCTATGGTTTTTACCAAATGACTATTCATTTACTTCTTTGCAAATCCTGGATATGTTTTTAATTTCCTGCTTATGAATAATGCTGTTTCATGTTTAATCCTGGATCCCTGAGAAAGACATGCTCATTTTTGAGAAAAATGACTAAAAAATAAAATAGAGCTATAAAAGTGGGAAGATTAAAATTTGTCAAGCAGATTTTGGTTTAAGATAAAGAAAGAAAGGGCCAGAAGGCAAAGATGTATAGGCAAGCCCTCATCCAGTATCCTATGTCCTGCAAAATGAGTTATTGGCTAAATGATAGGTTTTTAACATAAGAAATAGAGGGAATGGGAAAAAATTACAATTGATAAGAATAAATAGCTATAATATGCTGAGTAGTAATGATTCAAATTTAAAGCTCACTATTCCTTGGATTATTCAGAAAATTTCAGATGAAAAATACTTTTGCCACCATTATTGGAATTTTTTTGTTTTTCTTTTCTTTGGATATGGTATTCTGGCTATTACGGAGCACACATTCTGATTTATTGATTTATTTACTAGACTAGACACTTTAGATTTATTCATGTTCGTGTTTCGGTTTGTTTTTAAAACATGAGTCCATGCTGATACCACCAATTCTGCTCCAGTATAAAGGTGTCATTTTAGCATCCTCCCCTTTGCTTATTTGTAAGTTTTTTCTCCAATTGTGAGATATTTGATTCTCATCATATCTATTTATTATTCATGTAAAATAGGTTCAGAATTGTCAACATTCCTAGGAGAAACACAAATTTACCAATTAGGATACAGTGTTTATGCACAATTCTCTTTGCCTTTAGCTCTACAATACCCAGTCAAAACACTATTTCGGGGCAGGCCATGGTGGCTCAGCAGGCAGAGTTCTCGCCTGCCATGCTGGAGACCCAGATTTGATTCCCGGTGCCTGCCCATCCAAAACCAAACAAACAAAAACAACATTTTGCAGAATTGCTTAGGTCAACTCCTTTCTTACCCCCCCTTCAGGGTGGTTATAATATTCATTTTTAATAAAGTTAGCTAACATGGTTTGTTTTGTGTCTTAGATTCCTCTCCCCACATCCTGGTTGATTTTTTAAAATTAAATTTTCATTATGTAAAATGCACTCTTAATATACATGCACTTCAAATAGGATACAACATGTAGATGTTTCCTGCTTTTTATAAAATCTTATAATCTCAGTCTATTAACTAGTATGTTAGAGTAATTAGTGATGATGTTGGATTTAAATCTAACATTCATTAGATGTTTTCTGTTTTTTTCCATCTGTTTTGGGTTCTTTTTTTCTTGCTTCTTCTTGGGCTAATTGATTTTTTAGTTATTCCATTTCATTTCCTCTATTGCCTTACAATTTATGTCTGATTTTCATTTTTGTAGCAGTTCCCTAGTTTCACAATGTACATCTTTACCTTCATATAAGGTACTTTTTTATATATATGGTGTAAGAACCATAAGACAATAAATACCTAATTCCTCCTTCCCGTTCTTTATGCTAATTTTGTCATTCATGTTTCTTTTACATATGCTATCAACACATAATTCTACTATTTGAGCTTTAGATAGTCAGTTATTTTTTTGCAGCAATTAAAAATAGGATAAACATTATAGTGGGCAAAATTCTAAAATCATCCCCAAGAGTCCCATCTCATGGTGTATACAAACTATATATTCCCACCCCTTCAGTGTGGGAGAGACCTATGAATATGTAAAGATATAGGGACTCCCAAGATTACACGGCACTAATAATATTGCATATGTAATTAAGTTTCCTAGCCTTTTGACTATGAATGCCTCAAAGGGAGATTATTCTGGCTGGGTCTGATTAACTAAGTGAGGACTTTAAAAGAGTATGAAATGTCTGAGAGTTCCTGAATAGGCTTGGTTGAAGCAAGCAGCCCTGTTGTAAACTGACCATGTTTCAGAGGTCTGAGGGTGGTCTCTAATAGCTAAGAGCAGTCCCCTGCTGACAACCAGCAGGAAAGCAGGGGTGCCAATCATACATCTGCAAGTAAAAGAATTCTGCCAACAATCAATGAGGTTGGAGAAGATCCTGACCCTTAGGTGAGATTACAGGTGATCTTGGGAGAGTCTAACAGAGAATGCAACCTTGTCTAGTAATAAATGGGTTGTATTTTAAGCTGCTAAATCTATGGTAAATTGTTATCCATCAATAGAAAACTAATAAAATAATTTGTTTTGCCTCCATTTATTCCAATACCATTATTCTCCATTTATTCATATAGAAACAGTTTCTGGCCAGAATCATATTCTTTCTGTCTGAAGAATTTCTGTGATATTTCTTCTATAATAGATCTGCTGGCAATACATTCCCATACTTTTACTTTCATTTTTTGTTTTTTCTCTTTCACTTTTGAAATATATTTTTGTTGGGTATGCAATGCTGGGTTGAAATATATTTTTTCTTCCAGTATTTCAAATTCCACCCGATTTTCATCTGGGGTTACATCATGTCCAAATAGATTTCTGCTTTAATTCTGATCTTTCTTCCCCTGTATTATATGACCAGTGTGTGCGTGTGCGTGTGTGTGTGTGTGTACATGTGCGTGTGTGATAGTTTTCATGCCTGACATTCTGTGAGCTTTTTGGATCTGTGGTTTAGAGGCTGTTAAACATTTTTGAAGGTTTCTCCACATTAGTTTTTCAAATAATTTTTCAACCCTTTGCTCTCTTTTTCTTCAGGGAGTCCAATTACATACATCAGACTATTTGTTATTTCATCAGTGCTCTTGGTCTGTTCTGTTTGTTGTTTGTTTTTGTTTTTACATTTTTCGCTTTGCATTTCAGTTTGAGTAATTTCTATTGATTCACCTTCAATTAACTGATTCTTTCTTAGACTGCATCAAGCATATTAGTGAGCATATGAAAGAGATTCTTAATCCTACTCTGTTTTTCATTTCTACTGGGCTTTTTCTTATATTTTTTATTTCTATACTGAAAGTACATATATTAATTTACATATATTAGTTTTAGTTATTTTAAATTTCTTGTAAGATAATTCTCACATCTGTGTCATATGTAAGTCTGGTTCTGATAGTTGCTTTATTCTTGTGAGTGCCTTTTCATATATATTGTGCTTTTTTTATTGAAAGATAATATGTTATGTAGGACAGTAGATATGGTGGTATATAGTTTTTATGTCTGAAAATAGGACATGTCTTTCTTTATGATAAGCTTATTGTGTGCGATTTTCGAATACTCTAATGAGAAGTTGGGCTGAATTTGAGGGTTTTTGTTTTTTGGGGTTTTTTTTTGCTGCTATGATTACCCTCACTGCAATACAAGTTTAAAACCAAATTCCTCTAGCAAAATCATGAAATATCTTTTGTTTAGCATGGCAGGGGTGGGGAGATGGGGCTGGAGAAGCTGAGCTAGTTGTCAAATGTAGCTTGTTTTATTTCTGATTCATCCTCAGTTTCAGGGCTCTCCTCTGAGCTGAACTTCAGTTTTAATCTTGCTTGGTACTGTTTGATTGCCAGAGGGTAGTGTAATGGGAAAGGTTTTCTGGTTACTCTGATTAAGCCTTAGTCTTGGGCAGGCAAGGAAGTTCTGGGTCTCAAGGGTGAGGTCTTCTCTATGTCCCTGCCTGTAGTTCTGAGCTCAGTGTGTAATTGTGACCCTGCTCCAGGGGTAGAGGTTTTGTTTTTACCTAATCCTTTCTCCAGGCAAACTTGGATTTTCACCAGTTCCTCACAGGTGTTTGTCACTTAAGTGTCCCAGTGGAGCTTCAAGCACTTCCAGGGGTCGCCATTCCCCTTCCCCAAGTGTGCATCACTAGGGAGATTTTCTCAGAGCTCCCTCTCTTCCAACAGTGCTTACTCGGGGGCCACCAAGAGTTAGCAACCACCCTTCTTGCCAGTGTCCTGCTGCATCGTGCCCAGGTAAGCCAGAGCTGCTACCTTGCCTCCTCCTGCAGGCATCTTTCTCTCCTTAGAGTTTGGACCAGTTGGTCGCCCTGCAAATTCAATACTCTTGGAGGACAAGAAAAATTGTGCACTTGCACTTTGTTCAACTTCATTTTTATTATAGATTTTGGAGCAATGTTCTTTCCAATCCCCCAAGTTATTCTTATCATTTTTTAATATAATTAAGATGACCCATAGCATCAGAATATAAAAATCCATTTTAAAAAGAAAAGGAAAGAGTAAGGTTGCATACATTCTCCCTTTTACTTTTAACTGAAATTATCCCAATTTAATCTATCTGGAGACCCTAGAATGAGAAAAATCTTTAGGCATACCTGGATACCTTGACTATTCCAATATGTTGCTTAATGTCCTGTCTGGGCATATACTCATGAAGTTCATTATCAGGTGCCATTGTGAACACTGAAGTTGTCATATCCCCGCAGAACATAACTTATATTGGTCACATTTTATCTTCATGAACATGGAGCTGTGTTTCAAAGGGGGCATTTTCCTCCCACTGCCTATCCTGTAATATATATTTTGCGTGATCCAGTTGTTTCTGACATCGGATCCTTTATCATCCATTCACTATTCCCCCATGCGGCACCTCTTCACAAAAACAGTCAAACAGCACAGCCGGAGTTAATAAACTGAAGGAGATGCCCATTACCAGTTACAGATATTTCTGTTGTTTGGGGCTTTCAGTATTTCATTATCTCTGCATCAGCCCCAACAGTCTCACAGCTGAAACGCCATCAGAATAACACAGCTTGAAATGATAAATGAAAGGAAAGTAACAACAGCAACACTGAACGTGAGATTCTTCAGACATTTTTTTTTCCCCACAAGGACATATTTGTTTATTTGTATTCTTTCTTTGTTGGCAGTCACATTCCACCACTCAAATTGTCTGTCTCAATCGGAGAGTGGGAGCATGTGGCTCACCATTCATTTTCATTAAAAATAGGGTTAAGATAGGACTGTCCCTGATTCCAATTGTCCTGACCACGATCTCAAGATAGACTGAAAAAGGAAAAGGTGCCACAGCAACATTAAATGCGTGCATGTAGTGTATGTGTTTGTGTGTGTGTGTATGTGTTTTGCTGGTTTGTGGATCTACTTAATATTTAAAGACTGTAGCAGTTTGGAATTATTTTACATTCTTTTGACTTAGCACAACAATTCCTAGGCACTCCACTACACCAGATTGTAAATCTAGATGGATACCTCTGTTATATAGCTTTATATATCTTCCTCCATCAGTGCCCTCATTCCCTTTCTTAACTAGATTAATTCCATTGTTTATTATTATATTTATTCCTTTGTCCAACTGCCCAAACCCATGCCTCTCTAGTGCTTCATTATACTCACTTGGCAAAATTCCTAATTCTGTTAAATCCACATATCTACCTACAAGCCTACTGTTCCCATGCAGTTGAACATGGGAGGACACTGTATAACCCTGATGGCTAGTTTGGATGAATTCACAACCAGCTCAAGTGAGCCCTCTAGGCTGCCTAGTAATCCAACAGGATGTTCTTGGCCTATGCATTCCTTTTGAAGTTCATAAAAGAAACTAAAGTTTTGAAGGTCATAAAAGACTTTCAGTTGAATGATTGATATGCTGCCCTTTTATTAATATATAGCATTTGACATAGTAGTAACTTCCTCTTCCTAGAAACTATTTCTTTACTTATGTTCCTGGAGACATTCTCTTGGTTTCTTCTTGACAAATAAGTGAGTCTTCTGCATTTTCTCCCCTTTTCCATGATCTCTTAATGTTGTAGGCCCCTGAGAATCATTCTTTATCTATCTATATCCAATTCGTTATTGATATCACCCATTCTCATAGTGATAAATACATGCTATAGACTATAAAATCTCCAGTCCAGTTCTCTTTTCTAAACTATACATGTAGTGTGCAATAACCTCCTTGACAGCTCTAATTAGTATGTAAGAGATATTGAAAGTTTAGCATGTTCAACAGTGAACTCTCAATTCTTCCCTCAAAACAGATTCTCCTTGCTGTGTTCCCATTTTCAATGAAAAGTGCCTTCTTTCTTATAGGTACTCAGATAAAACTTTGAAGTCATCATTGACTTCTACTTTTCATTCATTCTTCATCTATTCAACAGGAAATGTGATTAGTTGTCATCTTAAATATATTCAGAATCCAAGAACGTCTCGCCACCTATACTGCAGTTTGCCTGGGTCAAATCACCCTTAAGTTTAACACTGAGACATTGTAAATGCTGAAAATAAGTCTTTTGACTTCCACCTTATCGGATTTGTTGGGCACGGGGGTGGGGTAGGGGGTAGGGGATGTCTTTTTTTTGGTGTAATTTGAGTCGTCTCATTCTGACTAAGGAGGTCTATGCCTCTGCTTTATTCTTCAAAATAAAATCCCACATTTTGGTGCCCTGAAAGATTTGAATAATTTGCAAATATGGTAGATGTGTATCTATACTAAACTCCAACCAGAATATGATAATCAAAGATGTATCCACAGTAAACTCTCTTATGTCTTTTGTCATTCCCTGCTCTATTTCCTTGTCCATATCCCCACCTAAGTTGAATTTTATCTGCACAGACAGAGACAGGTCAGAATAATGGATGAAGAGGGAAATAATTAGGTAACTCGAGGATATAAATTTATCTTTATGGTAAATAGCTTAGAGTAAAGGGGATGGGGAATCTGAAAGAGAGAAGAGATGTTGAAAAGTTTCATGGATGGTGATAGCAAGAGTTTGAAGGACTTGGTAAAGGAGAAAGATATTATGCAATATTAGAATTAGAGCAGAAATAAAAAGAAATTTGAAGAGTGTTGCTATGTGTAATTAACGAGCTTTTTACAATTTTTTAGACGATAGGTAAACATGGGTAGGGTAACAGATTTTGTTATTGAAATATATTTATGTATATATAATTATCTTCAAAGGCCAGATCATATAGGACTTTGAATTATATTAGGGTTATATATTAGGTATCTATGTGATTTTACACATAAAATATAAAACTTGAATATATATTAAATTAGAATGCTTTTTGGATATTTAATCTAATTATGGGTCACTGAAAATATAATTTAAGTTTCTTCTTCAAATATATTTTAACTAAAAAATGGCATTTGGGAAGACATGAGAATCAGTTTTAAAAATAATTTCTAAGATAGGATGTTTATAGGAAAAACATAAACAAATGGTGTATACATTCTAAGTACAATTCAGAAAATATAAAATATAGAAAATAGTTTGAAATGAAATATAAGAAAGGATTTACAAGGATTTTCTCTGGAAAGTGGTAGTAAGGGGCATTTTTATTTTTCTTTCTCTATTTATTACATATTTTCCAATTTGCCTGAAGTAAGCATGTATTATTTTTCAATATAAAAGATATTTTACATGAAAGGCAGACACAATTTATACCCCTTTTGACCTCAAAGCAATGCCTGAATCAAAGACCCATTAAAAATTCCTTGTGGTTCACAAAGACCTACGTTTGTAAATGTCAGGCTCTTTTTTTGCCAATAGCAGCCATATTTGCAGCTGGTGATGTTTTTCTATAAAGAATTCATAACTTTATTTCTATATTGGCGATACTTATCTAAATGGTTCATGATTTGAATAATGAATAACTTTTATTACAGTACCTTCATTGACCCAAAATGGATTGCTATTAGTTTAATGCAGTCAATATGTGTAGTTTTTTTGCCAAATGGTTTTGACTACAGCAGCATATATATTATTTGGGTATTTTTAATTTTCAATACTGTCTGGAATGTTATATAAGCCTTCCACAAACTTCTGAAATGATTTAATTCCTTTATTAAACCTTGTAGGCAACTTTAGTGCTGACAAACTATCCCAGCCTAAAGCTCAACAGCAAATCAGTCAAAACAAATTCAAAGCTCATTAATCACTTAATATGCAGAACGAGCATTCCCCGTTTCTGAATTCTACAGAAGAGAGTTAAAGCAACATTTCTGCTGTTCTCAGTGCCTGCTTCTTAAGATCTGGGAAGAATACATTATTTCTCCAAACAGTCTGCATGCAAAAGAACAACAACAAAAATAGTATTTAAAACTGATTCTATTTTCTCTTACTCAAATTAATATTCCAGTGACCTCAATTAATTTATCTTTAATTGGCTGAAGCTAAATCTGTTTTAAAGAATCAGAAGTTAATGTCCATCATCAAATTTTATCCTTAAAAATTCTCTTGGGAGGGATGGACATGGTTATGAATTATATTCAACCAGGAGAAAATATAGGGATTTTAAAAGTGCATTCCCCAATCCTTTGAAAGCAATGCCAAACTTGTAGCTGATATTAATCATTCTATTTCCATTAGCATTCTATTTCTATTAATTCATTCATATTTATGTTTGGTAATTGTTGCTCTAAGCAGAATTTTGCTTTAAGCAAGTGATCTTTTTTGTCTGCTTAACTTAATACTCTTTTGAGGTTGCTATTCACACATGTGCTCATCTCACTGAGAGTTTTGGGAGAGTATCAAGTTTTGATTTTATTGATTGAGTCACCAATAGGTAACAACACTGTTTCTTTGATTCTTTCTAGTTGTTGTTTCCTCTTTCCACAGTTAATTTATTTTCACAAACTTTTCACTGTTTTCATTCAGTGCATCTTGATCTTTGCAGGCAGAATCCTTTTCAGTCCTTACAATAAACTCATGTGCATCAAGTTTTTGATTCTTTTTATATGCCACAGTTGATTTGACTGGCATAAAAACTATTCTTTAATTGATGGCCATGAAGCACAAGTATCTAGGAGTCCAGGCTTCAGAATAAGAAGAAAAAACATCTTTGCGTCTTTCCCCTGGCACATTTTAGCAGTATGAGATGGGGCAAATTAACTTCTTTGAGCCTCAGATTCCTTATTTATACATTAGGGATAATAATAATGTCTTGTGATGGAATTATTGAGATAAAAAATTAAATAATACATATAACCTTATTTGATACACATATGCTATTACAATCTATACAACCTAATTTCCATTGCTTTCTTCTGGTTCTTATGCAAATATGCTGCTCCATAAACTATGGCAGATGTCTTTGTCAATTTGTCTTCTGAATATTGCTTTCTTTTACTAAAACAATAAAACTCACAAATTGAATTGACCAAGTATTCAAACATTCTGGTTTAGATTTTTTATGCATTCTTTATTTTATTTCATATATATATATTTTAGGTACATCATCCGGTAATTGAATCTTGGTCTCCTGCATGGAAGGCGAGCATTCTACCACTGAACTACCTGTGCACCCCAAATAAATATAATATTTTAAAGAAAATTAATGACTAATGATCTGTACAATTTTGAGAGTTCACAAATAATTTCTTGCGGAGCCATCATGAATGTGCATAGTAAATTTGGAGACACGATAATGGAGGTTTCAGCTTGATGAATTTTAAGCTGAGTGGATTTTGTTGCACCAATAATCCTACTAAATACCATTCTTGAGACCAAATGTACATCCGAGAATACATTGTTTCTGACAAAGCCTTAGGATGATTAAATGAAATTAAAAACTATGCTATAGGACATTTTGAGTGAATCAGTTAGCGCATCTGTATTCCCTCTGTATTTATTAATCTATTCTAGGTGTTAAGAAAGGGACATATCAAGGTTACCTTGCATTAGCAATGAACAAAGTATGTTTTAGTGAGCACGAATTCTACAGAAATAGGCATTTCACCAAATGTGGGTCTGTTAGAAAATATATGTGGAAGCTGTTGGTTACAAAAAATTAAAAATAATTTTTCTTTGTTTTGTTTATGTTTTGAACTCCAAGGTCATTTAACATACTTTAATATGTTAAAATGAATTGTGACTTTCAAAGAGAAGAGTTTACTACTCACTTTTTCCAAATTTTCACTTTATGTGTTCAAAAAATAGTGTCTGTGGGAAACACTTTGGAATATCCAGGTTTATCCAGTTATTCAAAATGTGTATGGAGTTCTCTTTCTATATGGCATACACTGTTTTCAGTGCTGTGATTTCAGTGATGAGCAAGACAGAGAAGATTCCTATTTATGAAAACTTACAGCTGGGAAGAAAGTCGATTAATATGTATTGCAACAATTGAACAAAATTATTTTGAGCAGTGCTGATTTTTGGGAAGGAAATGCAATGGTGTAATGGGATCTGAAATAACTGGAAATAGTGAGGGTCAGGCCGCCTTGCACAGGTTGATTAGAGAAGGATATAACATTTACCCTGACCCTAAGTGGGAAAAATAAGTCTACCATATTATGATCTTTAGGAAGAGTATTCGAGGCAGAAAAATATAGCACATTGAAAAGGCTTTATGTTATTTACAAATTTATTGCAAGGGTAAACAATATAGCTAGGAAATATGGGAAATTCTTTTGCCAGCCAAATAGCCATAATGGACCTCTCATAAAAAATATCAAATCTTTGGAACTGGTTTTCCCTGTTAGAGCCTCATGAAATTATGAGCCTCAATAGTAAATACCATTTGATCACAAATTATGATACTTGTGACAGCTATCAGGCCAAGAGGGAGCCAATGTAAAGCTTGGGCTTTACATTTTATTTGAATCGGGAAATAGTGAAACTCTAATTAGATGTTGGTAGACTCTTGAACTGATTGGCAATGTTGGACAGCACTTGGAGGCATTTGCATCCCAGATGGCAATTAGCTGTTGTTCCAGTTCTTTGTGAAGCTTGCTGACCACCTAAGCCTGGGATCACTTAAACTCTGTTATGGTAAAGGATTTTTTATTTTGATTGCTATAAACAATCAAAACTTGCCTAAATGAAGAGAACTCAAAATGCATACATACTTGGCAGTGGAAAACTAGAAATTGAATGACAACAGTACTGAAAAACAGAAATTTAAAAATGATGGCTTCTGGCTTTATTCTGTATGAGACCATATAGCCCTTTATGAGCAAATCTGATGGCTGGCAGGGGACATGAATGGTTCTGATGATCTTGATCTTTGAATTAGAGACCCATTCTCTCCAGCTCATCTTCGTCATGTTATCTTTATGAACATTAATTTTATACTTTGAAATTGAGGATTC